>VZRF01011150.1:0-151897 GCA_013396875.1 Vireo altiloquus | reverse complement strand
CCCGTCCCGCCCGCTGTCCCGGCGCCTCCCGCCGCGGCCCTGCAGGGGGCGGCCGCGCCTCCGCCGCGGGCCTCGGGCGCCGTCCCGGCCGCGCTTGGCGGCAGCGAAACTTGAGGGGAAAAGGTCCCGGCCGGAGGCGAGCCCTGCGGTACCCCGGGACGCACACGGCTCTTCACGTTAAAACCTTACTTGGCTCTTCTTTCCAAACGAAGCGCAGACCTCAGAGCGTTTCTCATTGCCTTTTTGCGCTGAACTGGCCCGTTTCAGACAGAGCTCCCATTAATTACCCTGACAGCCTCCCCAGATAGTAGCACCAATTCTGAACCTTTTCCACCTTCCCCGCCTTGCTCCTGGAGATACACAGATCCAAAAATCATGTTTCCAAGACTGTGAGAGCTCCAAGGGGCATCCCACGTCCTTCCCCTATGCCACGTTAAAGTGACCCTTGAGCAGTTCGTGGGTCTCTACAAACCCTTCAAACAGGGCACCTTAATATGGAAGAAACCAGGCTAGAACTTCCTCCAGGACAACTTTAATATGGAAGAAAACAGGATGGATCTTGCTCTGGGACACCTTTATGAGGCCCTTGTAAAGCCCCTTCCACCCATGACAACAAAGCAACCACTCTCCTCCTTTATTTTGTCTGTGACAGAGCAAGGGATGGATCTCCATTAAAATTTGCTCCCCTCGGAGCTGGCTGCATTAGTTATGATGAGGCACTTTTCCATCAAGGATCGAGGTCTTTACGGTTGCTAAATAGTGCCTTCCCTTTAGCACGGCTCTGGTTTCATACACCTGATAATTACAGTATTGTGGAGTACACACTGAATATATCCATAGGATACAATGGAGTGATTTAGGGCCCTTCAAGGAGCGTCCCGAGATTCTTTGCAGGAGCAAAATGAAAAATTAAATAAATTCAGTTGGTGTACTGAAGAGCTTAGAAAAACAAGTCTGTCTGCTTCTGAAAACCAGTAGAACAAGTTTGAAGAACCTTTGGAAGCAGTGAATTACAAATTCACAGAGCAATTGGGAGTGGGGGAGAAACAGAAATAAGATTAGTAGTAAGAAAATGCTGTGTGGTTGTTTTGTTTTGGGTTTTTTTAAGCTTTCTGACTTGGTTGGGTTTTTTTAACCATTGACTTTAGGCAAATAATCCTCTCTAGGCTTGTTTTTTTTTTATTTTTTTTTTCCCAGCTGCACCACCCTTCCATTTCGAAATGTTGTGGAAACTCAAGACTTCCAAAACTAATGCTAATATGAGTTCAAGAGACTTTGAACTGTAAAATATTTTCTTTTCCTTTTTTTTTTTTTTTTTTCTTTTAACAGTAAAGGGATAGAGACAGATAATTGTTGGAGTGATGGTATTGGAGCTCTGGTCTGCGGAGCAGGCTAGAATAAAAACAGAGGTTGACTGAGAGAAAATTATGTAAAAAGTCCACAAGAAATACTTGCAGCTTCAACATGTTAAGAAGCAGATCTTGGCACAAGCACTAGACTGGTAGATGACCCAGGGTGAAAAAAATAAATTAAATTAGACAATGATGAGATCCCAGGGAAAGTGCAACTTCTGCCTTTCTGATAACCAAGACACAAATGAAAACCCAATTAAGATGAAAAGGCACTGTCAGATTTCACAACATCCGGTGTGAATATAGTGGAAGCAGGTGGAGTAACAGCATGGTTTGCTAAAATCAGATATTTAAATATATGCATGATGGAGTTATAGATAATAACTGTGAAAATACTTAACCTTTCTGTGCTAGTACATAAATCTTAAAGCAGGTGAGAATATTTTGATTTTAGTGTGGTGCGGAGGACACAAAATAATTAACCCCCTAAAACTATCTGGTGGGCACTGCATCTGAGCTAAGTTTCCCTTCAGGATATCACTCCTGCAGCTAACATCAGGAGTATGAAATACTTGTTGGAATTACAAAGGGAAGAAGGAGGGGGGAAGAGAGAGAGGAACACAAGTTGGAAAAATATGTGACGGGCCTACAGTATAATTAGGCAAAATATTGCTAAGTCCAAAGTATGACCTTTCAAAAAATTTCAATGCACGACCTAAAGGTGAAGATTGGGAATGGCCTTGCCTTGACCACCCCCCTCCCCCCCAAATTACTACTAGGAAGCAAAAGCATAAAAACACTTTCAATGGTAAATCCTTTTCTTTAAAAAAGGAAAAAAATCTGAAAAATAAATTCAAAGGGTTAAAAACCCAAGGTTGTCATGAAGAGGCGCAGCCGCTTAGGCTGCGATCTTTCATCTGTACACAAGAAACTAAGACCCTGAAGTCAACCTTCAAAAGCAAGGGAGGCATTTTGTTATCAAGATTATTTGCATAGTACCTCCTATACCTAACGTGACAGCTCAGATGACATCATCCTGGTGAATTATTATAGCTAAGGGTCAGGTATTTCTGATACAATTGTGCAATGTTGTAGTTAATGAGACAGTATCAGGATAAGAACCAAACCTTATTTTTGTGGTTTTGTATAACTTAGTTTGACATAGATAGCAAACAAGCCATGATCTAATTGGCTGCAACCTTGCAGGCTACAAGACTGACAGATAAGGCCTAAAAGAAGATGAAACAGAACAAAATTTCCTATCTGGAAAAAAACCCCAACAAACCCCACTCTATACTTCTAGTGGCCTGAAGCTGTGGGAACCTTCATGGTTAACCTGAGCCACAGTCAGGCATCTGATTTTAAATGATGGGACATTTGTGTCATGCATGATTCTAGGTATGGTTTTCTGCTTACTTAAATGACAGTTAAGGCTAAGAAAAGAAGAAACTTTTTACTGAAAAGATTGCACAAAAGTTGTAGCATTGAGAAGTCTGCACCAACACTGGAAAAACATGAGGGAGTGGGTTAAGAAAAAATCTTTTATGCTTTCTAAATGATTTGCCACATCTTTGCAGAGTGTTAGGAAAGACTACTATGTGCTTTTCAATTATTTTAACAATTTCAGTACAATGTTATTTGGATATGAAATCAGGCAATCCTGATGGACGAGAGAACATAACAGATCACAACGAGAAAGGCGGCGTGAGGCCGATCCTTGAAGTCACCAAAACCCGAGCCGTGCTGTGCGTGTGCAGACTCCTGTTTGCTCTGTGTGCGGTTTGGAGCACTGTTTCCAGTTTGGTGCATGACTCAGCCCTTGCGGGTGCCGTGGTCGGGGTGCACGCACGTCCCAGCCAGCTCGGAGCCAGCGCTGCGCTCAGGGGGAGCGGAGCTGCAAATCCTTGCGAGCTTGTCATGTCTTGGGTAGAGCTTTGGGCAGGCAGTGATTCACATCCAGAAATAAATGTTTTGCAAGGGTGGGCCTGAGGCGTGATTATCTACTTAAACACGGAGTAGTCATTTTAACTACTTTTGTGACTTTTGAGTTACTGATTTTCATGCATAATTATCTTTTAATTCAGATACTTTCATTCTCTGACAGGTAAAATTAGTGAGGTTGATGGTAAATAAAGATAGTGGAGACTTAGGATAACATAGGAACATTAACATGAAAAAATTTATTATTTCCCAAGCAAATAGAGGAAATCTTATCATATGAAGTATTCAGGTAAAAGCATTCCTCTGATACTGGTGTTTCAGGCCTTAGTCTGACAATCTGTCTAGAGTGAGATGCGCTTTAATCTTGGGCCTGTCAGTAGCATCTGACCACAAAATCACCTCGAAGTCTTGTACGTGCGTGGCCCATTTCCAGCCTGGCACCCAAAGCCAGTCTCCAATCCACCTGGTCACCTGTTGCTCCAGGTCAGAATCCCTCAGCTCCTAAATGATGATGCTACAAGGGCAGGATGTCAGAGGCCTCAGAAAGGGCTGGTTAGTTCTTATTCACCATTAATTAGATCCTTCAGAGTCAGCTGGTCACATACGTGGGAATGGACTCCAAGAGGATGTGCTTCCTGAGCTTCTCAGGAACTGAGCTGAGGCTGACCATCTTGTTCCTTCTTGTCTTTTTTAAAGAGGAACATAATGCAGATTGGTTTTGTTGGGTTTTTCTTCCTACTTATCAGGGACTTGCACTCACAGTTTTGATTTTCAATAGATCAGGCAATAGTGTTCTTTTACATAAGAATATGGCTAGGAAGCATAATAGTTCCTTTCAGCTCTTTCCTCACCCTTCCTCATTACCAGGTAATTTGGGTAGGAGTACTATCTATCCCATCTATTGAAACTGGATCTCTGTGAACAAAGGATGCACGAATGATTAAGTTGAAGCAAAATTAAACAAAAGATCTGGGATAGGATCATGTGGTGGCTGGAACACTTGGCCAGGAGAGAAGGGAGCTCTATTCACATTCTCCCTGAAAAGGAAATAGTTCTCATTTCTAGGCTGACAAGCATTGATTTCTAGGTCATTACAGAACTGCCACCACAACATAATTTAGTTGCAATTAGGCAACTAAAATTGCAAAGGCAATTCTCTGTTCCTTGATACACGAGGGCCTGTTGCCACAGAAAAGGGAAAGCAGGATGCTTGCATCCACATATCCTCATCCTCTGTACAAATACACGTGTGCATTGAATACCCAGCAGTGGTGAGTGCTCATTTTGCAGCTTAATAACAGAATTCAGATATACTCTGAAGATCTGCTGTCCATGCCTGGAAAATATAATTTGTATCACATGTACTTATAACTTGTGCCTGTATCTATTCCTATGTGTTACTATCATCCTGTTGGTAAAATTGCTCGTCACTGCTACGCTGTCAAGAAAAACACTCCACCAGATGACTGTTCAAAAAAGGGGACCAGTCTAAACGCTCTGAATTCCTTCTGGAGTAGCTTTTTTTCTTACTCTGTGCTGACGTGAGAGCACCATCCTCCCAATGTAGCGCTGGGATTGCACACTAAATTTAGTCGATAGGCTTGGAGGCACTTTTATGCCTCTTGAGCAAAACCCAAGCATTGGCTTTAAAGATTTGCTGCAGCAGGGTTTTTATATGTGTGTGTATAACACACACACACACACACACACAAATATGCATCTACACAGAACTAGGAAGATAGGAGTGTTCTGATTAATAATTGATGCTCAGCCTCCAATACTTACTGGGCAAGGGTGTCTGGAAAATGCATCACAATTTTTAGCCAGAAACACACACCAAAACAAAAACAAACAACAACAAAAAAAAAACCAAACAAAAAAACCCAAAACAAAACAAAAAACCCCAAAAATCCCAACCAGGTGCTTTCAGCAGCCGAGAAATGCATGTTGGTGTAGTGCTCTGGAGTGCTGTTGTCTGTCCAGCCTGCGTCATTCCAGTCTCAAATATCTCTGTGCATACAGGAACATGAATCTGCTTTAGCTTCCTCCTGCCTTGAAGTAACACGTTATCCAATATTTGTGCAATATGAATTATGGTAGAACATCACTATTCCATTTAATAACAGTTGACAATGCATTAGGCCAGCCAAAATTAACACTAAAGCAATGATATTCTTGAAAACAGGTGCTGCAGTTGATAACTTCTCCCGTTGGATGAAAATATAATTGTCTGTTCCTTGGGAAGGGAAGAATTTAGATGCTGTTAAGTGATGGCATGAAAATGTCTGTAGACTAGAAAGAAAAAAGACCACAGCAATAAGTCAAAAGAGAAAACTAGATTATGAAAGTGACTTTTCACGTGAGTTGGTCCAGACGTGTAGTCAGTATCATCTCAGACCAGGTATGAAAGAAATTATTATATGCTTACGATAACAAAAGATGTTATGCTGGCACAAGATTCTGTATAAATCTAGTGAAACTTAAGATATTTGATTTATGTGACATGTGAATAAGCTGTGAACTTTGGGAAATTTTGTGCGCAAATAACATAAGTACATACATATATATACATGTGTATATATATATATATATTACATAATCTCAGTGTTCTCATCATTCTGTATTATAGGTAGTGTCTGAACACTTGCCCTGACCTGCTTGCTGATCCTGAGCAACTCATGTCACCTTACTTGCTTCTATTTCTCCATCAGTACAATAAAAAAAGTAAATCTTTCCTATCTCCTTTCTTATGCCTGGTCAAATGGAAAGCTAAAATAAGGTTTTCCAAAATATTTTGTACCACCTCAGTAACACAAGATAGGCATAAACTTGCTCCCACCAGCTAAGTTTGACTGATGTGTTACTGAATGAGCATAAGCTCTTCAGGCTAAACCAGCAGTAATAAATAACCAAAATACTTTTTGCTGTACATACTCTTACAAACTTCTGCCCTAAGCCTGTAGTAGCTCAAAAGCTTTTATGTAAGAAGGCACACTGTGATACTATAATGAGTCATTTTAACGCATTTTCTCTCCCTCTAGTTTACCCTGGCTCAAGAGTTTCATGTTATTTGTGAATTGATGTGTTTTAAACACTACACTGCAACCCTTAGGCAGGCAGGCTGCCCAGGTCGGTTAGCACTGACTGCTGCCCTTCTGCCATTCTTCTCAATTTGTGGGGGCTCTGCAAATCATCACTTCAGAGGTGAGAAAATGGCAGGATTTAATTTTGCCCGTCCTTTTAAACAAACCACCCACACAGGGAGCAGCCTGTTTCCTGTGAAGCCAGGGCAGCATCTTCCCTTCCATTGCTTTACCTGCAAGACTACTACCTCTATCAAATGCAAATTTTGGGTTATCTATAAGCTCATCTTCCAGAGTATCAGCACTTTGGAAAACAATATGGATTGCAATCATGCTCATCTTTATTCCTTAGCATAAGGCATGCTCAAAATAGAAAATATAGATCTTCCTTTCATATGAGGAGACTCAAGGGACATGGAGCATGTACAGGAGCTCTGTAGGAGCACTGTAGGAGCCAGGAACAGAAAGAGCAAGTTCAGAGCTGTCCTGGTGGCCCTTGCTGGCAAAATTCTCATAGGGCAGCTCTGGCCTTTGCCCCTGCAAAACTGTTTCAGCATCTTCCACTACTCCACCAAGGTCTAGTTGAATAGTTAATGCCTTAAATGGCTACCTAGAAACGGAGACTAGACAGAAATAAAGGAATAAAGGAGGTATTTATTTGAAAGGCCTTCAGAGATGCACTCTGGGCTCCAGAGGGTCCTGCCTCAGTACATCCCAAGATGGACGACAGGTCACGAGTTCTTCACACCTTTATAGGTTTGGTCCATTTGCATATCAGCATGAATTTGCCAATTAAAACTTTAGCTAAAGATGGAATTTCCCCAAGCTTGCCCCACCTCCACCTCCCCAAGATGAAGGTTTACACTTTTGGGCCTAGGACGGTCTGGGTGTCCTTGGAGAGCGAGCTGGAGAGGCTTTGTTATGTCTGTGTGAGCATGAGAGAGCGGCAGCCAACGAGCTACAGGGACTGCAGAGTAAGACTAGCAGTGCAGGATTTGAAAAAATATAAAAGTTAAAACCTAAAGCATCATAGTCATACCCATTGCTTGCAAAATTACTTTTGTGCTCACAAAGTTAGTAAATATAAATAATCAGCATAATCCTAAAAAAAAAAAAGGCAATATAAACTATTTTTTTCCAGGCTGAGACCACTAAGATCTTGCAGACACTCAGAAAATAAAATTATTCATGACAAATTGTAATCAACAGGGGTAAATATAAAAGATTTTTTAATCTGTTTCACTGCATCTATGAAACCACTTGATTAGTCCCCTTCTAACACATTTCTAAACACAGATGAGACTTAGTGAGATGAGGAATTTTTAGAGCATATTTTGGACAAGTTTGCTTAGATTAATTGCAGATCTTCTGAATCTAGAAGAGGCAGCTAAAATATATCCTTAGAAATGTCCCATTAGACTTTGAAAATAGAATGAGAAAGACAAATTAATGTTGATTGAAAAACAGCATGTGCATTTTGTGTGGAAGTGAATTTAGTTTGGTCATTAGTGTCATTTGATAAGGAGAATTTCATTCCCTTCCCCTAAATAAGAAACTCTCTCTGTTTTTCATCATCCAGACTGTTTATTCTAATGGATTTTAGGAATCCAAAAAAATTCCTTTTAAAGGGAATGAAAAGGAGAGAATCAAATTATGCTTCCTCATGCAACACTGCAAAATAACTCGAAAACTTTAGACACATACTTGCATCAAAGCAAATAACTTTTCAACTTGCAATTTTCTGACATGAAAAAAAACCAACAGTGGTTTATGGACTAAAACTGATAGGAAATGTAATAGGAAAGCCAGTTATTTCTGCACCTACCAAACTCATAAGCCACGTGATTTACTGACACTTCAGAAGGTAAAGGTAATTCAGGAGAGATTCAGAAAGTACATAAAATTGATTCAGGGCGGATACTCAGTTTGGATATTTGTTGGCTGTTCCTATGAAGTATCATAAGCCACTACAACTCAAAGTAGTAGTAGTAATACCAATAACAGCAACAGCTTCCACAAATTTCCTATTTTTCAGTAATTGACACAAAATCCCTCTAAACTGACAGATGCCGACTTTTGCAAAGGGGTTTGGATTTCAGTGGTTTTCCAGTGTCAGGAAACCTGGAAAACGAACATGATGATTGCTTTGAAAGAGCTCTTCATCAGCACTGAGTATGAAGATGCGTGCCTGAATACCTTCCTGTTCTCTATCAGCTGATCTACCCTTCTCTGCCTTTTCTGCGTGGCGTTAGCACGCTGCAGAAATCCAAACTGAAGTCAAAATCTAGGACACGAGATCAAAGGGTTTGGGTGCTCATGGTTTCCATGCATGTGTCATCTTCATAAAATCCTGTTAATGCTCTTATGCCGCAGACAATTGGAATGGAACCTGGGAGAAGAGGTAAAGGCCTGGCTTAGGCAGCAGAGAGTTTATGGGGTTGTTTTATGGCTATGGAATACACTGCCCAAAAGGATTAAATGATATTTAGATGCAGAGCAAGACTCATCTTATTTTAGCTTTCTCTTGGAAACAAATCTCATAAAAAAGGTTTAAAAAGTACAAATGGAGTTGAGGTTAAAAAAGCATGAATTTGATGATACAGTTCCTCTGGAATAAAAACAAACAAGAACAAAAGCTTAAACAACAAAACCTTATTGTTGAAAAGGTGTATTCGACTAAACAAATTTACCAGTCAGACCTATTCAGTGATTTATTCATTTAGGTTGGAAAAGGCCTTTAAGATCAAGTCCAATCACTATTCACTTCCTTGTAGGTGTGCTCCTGAACCTGCAAGGAGACTGGAAAAAAAAGCCCAAAGTCCATTTGGCTACACAGTCATAAGCAGCAGACAAAAACCATCAGCAAGGCTCTACTCAGTCTTGGCAAAACTGCTCCAGTACTTTAGTGCTGAATATACTTGGAAATATTAAGAGGTGGCACACAGGACCTTGAAGCTGAGGATTTAGCAGAGGGAAAAAAAATAATGGAAGGATTTAAATGGATTAAGGGGGTAATGGGACCCAGGCAGAAGGAGGTGGAGATAACTTTAGCTGCACTGTAAATGAGAAGAGGGAGAGATGATAAATGGAGCTCTGAAGCCTCCACAGATTAAATTATCTGGGTGGGAGTCAGGTGTGAATTGCTGGGGAAGTGCAGGGCCTAAAGGGATTTCTGTATTTTCTGGTGCAGGTTAAGTTTCCCTTCAGGTAACACAGTCAGTGGTGGAAATGCTTGAAGCTGTGTCTCATATATTATCTAAGGCCTGGGGAATAATTCTCAGTGTGAGAAGAGAAGGAACCTCTAGTGTCTCACTAGAGGCTCGGTGAAGTGAGACAGAAGGGCAGCACAAAAATCAACCTTGACAAACGTAGGAAAAAGTCATTAGTCACCATGGCAAAGACAATCTTACTGTAAAGGAGAGGATTGAAAGCAGTCTGAAAATAACTGAGGAAGCTTCCTGTACAGCAGAAAGACACGCACTAGAAATCAGTATGTATCCATGACATCAACAACTTTTCAGATCTCATTGCCGAGAGCCTCATTTTAAAATACTTTTGCAACTGTTTTCAGGTTAAATCTGTACTTCTCAAGGGGTAAGAATCCATTTGGTGCCTGGAAATCCACTATCATATCTGCTGTGGTTTTCTGCAGTTTTTAGCAGCTATTTATTTTCTTCCCCTTTCACCCCTAATCACTATTACTCTTACAGTAAATCAAAACAAACTAATTCAAGCCAGGCTTATCAGAAGTTCTGTCAGGTTTTGTCAGAAAACCAGAAAATAAACTCAATGATTTTCTACTTAAGAATAATAAATTATGGCCCTATATGAAGCCACTATATTAACTACCCATATTAAGACACTCATTAATGCCATTGCCATAATAGGAAAACAGTAATTTCCCTCCTTTGACAAGTGTTCCAAATCTCGAAAATCCCTGAAAGTCAAGGAGATGCCTTTAAGGAAAGTCAATAGCTAAATGTCTGTTTCCAAGGAATTTTAGACCTGTGTTTTCTCTTGCACTATATTCACAGCATTAAATTCAGTGGAAGAGGATTAAGTATTTTGCTACTAATTCAGCATCTTATTACTGGAGGTAATAGCATTCATGTGTATCAACAGCTTTATAATCCTATTGACATAAACCAAAGTCAGATGTGAGCAGTACACAAGGATAGTGGGGACTGCAGCACTTGTCCAAGCAAGGCTCCATCCTCCTATCTATCAGAAATACTTTTTACACTAGTTTCATACTTGCATTTTCTCCTTGTTCAAGCCCTTCACCTGGGCTGGTTACGTTCTTCAGCGTTTTGCATTCCCAGGAGAGGGTTACCACCGCTAAATCCCCTAGTAGCTCGTTAAGGAGCTTGCGTGATGCTTCTAAATGTTCCTTGAGATGCTAAATGTTCCACCTACACCGCGAAAAGTAATTCCATCCCAGTGAAATCAAATTATATTTAATCTGGAAATTTAATTACGCCACGGCAATAGGTATTTTTTGAACGCCATAGATTAGGCGGATTAATCAGATGCGTGGGAGGTAGGCGGTTGGTATTAATAAGGCAAAATTTGTTTGCACTATATGTACAGACAGTTCTGAAAGTGCCAGCCAAAGCAGAAAGAAAAGATTTGCCTTGGTGCATTTAATGAGAAGTAGATTAGTAGAAGCTGTGCAGTTACAACAAAACAAAACTAAACCAGCCACCACTTTAAGCCAAGCAGAGGAGTGCGAAAACAGAGTTCATTTTTAATAAATACAGCATCACTGGTTGCTGACTGACAGCTTCAATGTTATCTCACTATAAATGTATAATAATTAGTTGGGTAATTTGGCTTTCTGAGGAACATTATTAACTCTATTAGAATTACAATCAACTCAGGAAATCAGATTCCTAAATACTCTGAATCCAATGACTGCTTTTATACACAAATTTTGGGAGGCAGCGGGCATAACAAGCACAAACAGAGTTAGGAAAATACAACAGAAGTATTTTAGAACCCCAGACTTTTCCTTAGCTTATAGCCGAACTGGAAGTGTTTCCAGCTCCAGAATGGGACAAGACCCCAGTATGAACTCATTCCCTGTCTGGGAAGCAGCGTGCAGTGGGAGCTGGGAGCTGGCCCCAGACGCCGCAGGGAGAGCGCAGCGGCAGAGCCCTCCTGGGTACGGAGTCAGAGCAGTGTGTGCGTGTGTATAATTACATTCATGTTCTGATTATAGAGCCAGATGACTCCAACACATGTTGCTGCTGTTCCTGGGAGCATAGAAAATTTGGACCACACCAGTTGCCACAAAAATATGTAATGGCTGTCATCACGCTGGTTTGTAAGCAAGGCACATTGTCACCTCTAGGAAAACCTACTTCATTAATAATAACATCAATGTGACATTTCCATTTAATCCTAATGACTTCATAATTATTAATTACTGTCACTACAGAAGCAAAATCCCAGGGAAGGTGGAATCTCAGTCATATCGTTCTCCACAGTTGCCAAGTATTTTCGGATTACTTTATCCAGGAAGGAAAAAAAAATCATTTAGACATTATTTTTGAGAAACAGTAATCATTAATACAGGAAATCTGAAAGAGTCACTGAAGATTCTTCTCTAAGCCTTAAAAAAAAAAATTATAAAGAGAATTTCCTTTAAAAAAAATGTTATGACAATTCAGTTTATTCAAATCACACCTTGAAGTTGTCAGCGTGTTGAGCACACACATCAGATAATGTTGTTCAACTTTGGACTAAATCCTGCTTTAGTTAATAATTAAGCATGATCCTATTGTCAGTGAGTTGCAAATTTATACTCTATTGCTAATAGCATCTATGCTAATTTAAATCTGTATTCTCCTACTTAAGCTTTTGGTACTTCAAATATTTCATTTACATTAGAGAAATGAAACCAATTTTTTGTTTTAATCAAATTGTTTTTTCACATTATTTGAACTGCGGTGGTTGCAATTAGGAAAGATCCCATTTAGCAAGTCAAGGGAGAAAAATCCAAATTGTCCTCCACAGTATATAATTTTTTTAGAGTTAGTTTTTCAAAATTATGGAATGCTTTGAGAGGAAGAATTTCTGATGCATTTCAAATGTGTCAATATTTAGATCCATTATTGGCTTTGCTCTTTTTGCTGCATTAAACAGATTCTATATTTAGAGGAGAAGGTGAAGCAGAGGGGGTGGTCTAACTCCCTGTATTTTTCCCCACACTGAAGAAATGAGCCAGATTACAGAGGACAAAGATAAAAGTGGATGAAAAATGGATTAAGCTACACATATTGTGCTCAGTGAGGCAGTCTGATAATATATAAATGCCATAAATGTTATTTTTTAATAAAGGTTTAATATTAAAACTGGCATTTTTAGACCTCTTTCTGGAGGTGGCTTTGAAGAATGGCAGCATTAGCCTGAGGTAACCTTCACCTGAGTCTCAAACTTTCACTGATTTTATTTAGCTGTACATTTGTGCCAGAGGAAGGAATGTAAATACAGACATTTTGCACATGCTTATCTACCCCGCAGAAGTCTGTCTGCCTGTGAGAACCCAGGTTATCCAAGAAAGAATATAATGGATTACTTAGATACCTATTAAAAATTTGATCCTTAAAGCTGAATTGCTTTCCTTTTGGTATTCAGTGCATGTAACCATTCAGATTTATACATAATAAGTATATTATTGTGGAAAAACCACTATAAGTCTTCATTGAAATGTAGAACCCTTTAAAGCTTCACTTAATATCAAATTTGTTTTGTCATGGTCTATTTATAACACAAATAAGCAAACTTTATAAACTGCTTGGTATAGAAGAAAAGATTACTAACCAGCAAACCTTTGGATAAGAATGAGTGCCCCTTCACTTACCCACATGAGCATTGTGAAAGTGGGCAATGTTTCTGAAGCAGCACGCAGTGAACACCAACACACCTTTGTTAAATAGATGCTGATAAATGCATTTATCTGTGGAAAATGCTATGGGTATGCCCTGCAGCTAGGCGGGATACAGCAGTGCAGAGCCAAGAGCAAGGACCTCTGCAAGAAACACGAGACTAGAAGTGCTGTGACTGCTATTGAGGGCCTAGGGAAGCATTTTGAGGAGTTACAGAGACCTCAAAGACAAGAATATCTGGAAAGATGGGGTTTATGGCCATAAAACCATGAGCATGTTACAGGTGTGTCCAGGCAAGAGCAGTGTACCAAGGCTATTGATGTACTGAGGTTCTGCAGAGTTAGAAAATTGACAGGGGGGAGAAGTTAGGAAGCCTTGACAGGGAAAGGTGAAGTCTCTACAATAGGACATGAGTGGAATAGTAAAACTTTGCTCTAAAGGTGAAAAACCAGTGGTTAGCAGTAAAAAACAAGGTCCCAGAATGGAAGAATTTAATTACAACACCAACTATATGCTCTGTAAAGAGCTCTGGGACATGGAAGACAGTGTAGCAAAAAGGAGGGCAGTGTAGGCTTTAATTAAACACAGAGCTAGCCCTCTAAATCAATCATTATTTCTTGGAGGCAAGGACAAGTGCAGAGCTGTGCAAATGTGTGAAGAGAATTTTGGGTAACAGCCCTGCCGATTTCTCAGAGGAAAATGCTTTAACAGATGCCGAGTGGGACTACTTCTCCTTATGCTGAACCCAAAGGCAACAAAAAAAATTAAAATTACTTCATGGCATCCAAGAAAAGTGTAAAAGAAATCTTGATGTGTAAGGCTTAGAGTTAATTTTGCCCCAGGTTTGGAGTGAGGTACTGGAAAGAAAACAGACTGATAGTCTGATTCAGGTAAAATTCAATACGTCACTTTGGGCAATTCAGTAGTTTTCTTCCCATGCAAAGACTGATTCTCCTGGTCATCTTGCATGCTTAACCACAATTAAAACATTGGTCCAACTCTAGATGCAATTTAAACATGCCTACGTCCATAAACACAGGCAGGAACATGTCTCCTGAAGTTCAGCCAAGGATCTTAGTCCAGTGCCTTCAGTGGGAAGTGGTCTGAAACACCAATCTGCCAGGGGATGAGAAAGTCTGCTCACTATCCTTACAGAAAAATCATATCTGAACAGAGTTCCTGGCGATAAACCAGCACTGGGGCTTTGCAAGCGAGCTGAGAAAAAGGATTTATTTTTAAACCCTGAAACAACAGGTTCTTGGCCATGACACCTGTAAGAGCCTGTCATTTGAATGGTGGGAAAGGCAACACCGTGAAGGTTTGTTAAGTGCTGGTCAAGGCTTTGCATCTCCCTGTTTCTTGGAGTTCTATTTCTGGCCAGTACTTCCCAGGAGCCTTGTCCTAGCATAATGTGATGATAGCACAATCAGAAGTAGTCAGCAGCCCATAACTTGAGGGCACCAACCACAGCAGGAACAGGGTGGGGAAGCAGACTCTGAGACAAGACAAAATAGTTCTGGCAATGACAGCAGGAAACTGGATGGATCCTGTGAGATAACCATCCAGCTCTTAGATTTAGGGTTTGTGAGAGGCTGTAGAAATGAGAATGACCCTGACCTTCAGAGAATGCAACAGAACTAGGCCAAAAACATGTGGAAGATTTCAAATCCACTGTGACTGGAACACCATCTTTGTACCTCCTTCTAGGTCTTGTGAAATAACAGCTCCACCTGTGAACACCTTCAGCATCAGTTTTCTGAGACAGGTACCTCTGTACCTCTAGGATGAAAGTTGCTTGGTGCTTTCTGAGCAGATATGAGGGGATCAGAGGGATTAAAACTGTTGTTTATCTACAACCATACTTCAGTCAGGAAAGATTACAAAAATGTGTACATTTAAAATATTGCCAGCTCTGCACAAATGTATGGTCATTCATGAGCATGAAGTACTCTAAGCATGTAAAGTGCTTAGACACATTCTTAAAATTTAATCTGTTTGTAGTAAAATGGACCTTTTTTACTTCTCATGCAAGTAAGTGGGTACAAGAAATAAAAATCACCATTTATTTACTTGTAGGTAAGAAGGCATCTTCTATATTTAAGGTTTTCTATGTAGTGTCGGACATGGGTCTGGCAATATTTGCTCACAATTCTTTGTTAACTCATGTGGTTGGCTGCTCTGTGTTGATGTTTGTATTTAGTTATTGGAAAGAAGGAATTAGTTCACTGGACATAGATCTAAGTTTGGAAGACTCCACATTTTCCAACAAAGCATTTTACAACCCATTTAACTGTGGAAAAAAATATTTGGGAAACCAGTCAACTGCTTCTAGGACATGCTAAAGTCTTTTTACTACGGGAAAAAGACCTTGAATCAAACATCTGGAAACAAATCACTCCCAACATTCCTGCAGCTTTGAGGCGAAAGGCGTGGTCAGGATGGAAGGCAGGGGAGAAAAACGAAACCTCAGAATGAGTTTCCCTCTTGCAGTCATCAAAACCTTGTGCATTTAATTTGTCCCAGTTGCTTTGGTCTACACCAGCAGTGAGAGGAACCCATGCTGAGGAACCCCCCTTGACTGGAGACAGCCACAGATAACATCACATCTCAGTTACAACGATAGATCTTCCAGGTCTGCTTTTCTGCTCCTCTGATGGCACAGATATTCCTGCACCTGCTCTCTGCCACAAACATTTTCCATTCTCCTGGATGAAGTATTCTCTTTCAAACCTGTTTTCACCGTAGGGAATAGAGCTGGAATGCAAAGCCATGGCCTCTGATCTGAGCGACCAGAGGGATGCACAGGCTTGCTCTGAAGCAGCACAGACCTACTTGGCTTCAGCAAATGTGGAGTTTAAATAGTGTAATAAACATAGCTCTTTTCAAGACAAGTGGCAAACATAGTCTCCAGAGCAGACTTAAATAAAAAGCAGAGCATACTCCCCAGTTTCACTGTAAATAAACTAACTGAAGCTCAAACTAAAGACTCACAGAATTCTGTAATATCAAACAACATCCACAGAAGACTAACAGAAACATTTAAAAGAATGTTAGTTTAAGAATTGCTTCATTTTCTCCATTTGAAAATTAAAATGCAAGATAACCCATTTACTCTGAAATAATGTGTTAATGTGACTTACTGCCTTATCAGGGGTTCTTAAGATAAATATCCTTAGATCTTGACCTCTCCATGATTTGAAGACTATAGTTTAATCTTTTGATTACTTTTTTCTCCACCAGAAGAACTGAATCCCATTGCTATGGTGCAGCATGTGAATTAAGCCTCTCTTACAACTGTTAGATTTCTAAAACCATCATTAGACATGGGAGATCTTTTTTTCCAAATAGTTGCCAAACTTTAATTCTAATAAGTGTGTCATCTAATGACATTATGTGAAATGCAATGGTGAAATGAGCTTGCTAAATAATTTTAAATATGTTAGCTGCCATAAGTCAGGCTTTACTGATGTGGTTATACCCCGAAGTTTTATACTCCTAAAGGATGGGTAAAGGATGGGTAAAGACTAATTTCTGCCAAGGAAAAGCTCCTGCCTTCCTAAGGAAAAACTCTTTTAGAGTAGGAATTCATAGAAACATTTACACTGTTCTGCCTTTACCCTCAAACAAGATGGGACAAAAGAATATTTTACAGCAATTTTGTTGCATTTAATTGAATATTTTTAAAAGCCTTTTCTTTCAATTTATTTTAATGTCTACAACCTTCATTTCTAACAGCCTGGGTTTTATGAGTTAACTTTCAGGGACAGGTGATTTAATGCTATTATGTGGTACAAATCCCTTTTCCAGGATGAAAGGAATCCCCAGGGAATAATGGAAAATTCCCTTCCTTCTGAGCAGATCACAGTCCTGTCTGTCCCTGCAACAAGATAAAGTTTCTCTTTTCAAAAGTATCTCTGAGAATACCTATGAAAACATAAGAAATTAATTAATATTGCACACTGATATATGCTGTAGGAATTATGTATTTGCAGTATTTGAGTGCTTTTATAACCTCCTGGGGCATACTAGAAGGTCCACTGGAAAAGTAATTCAGGGAAAGTGTTTTGGGATTCAAAAAAATCTCCAGAGAATGGATTTTCTTCTCTATCTACAAAGCAAGTCTTGAACATGACTAAGGCACTTAAAGTTTGATTTTTAATAATCTTTCTGGCAATAAATTGTATTATATTCAACAGGTGGTTCCATTAAAGTGGAGTACGTATTTTAGTCAGTTGTAAGAATGAGCTGTTAGGCCTTACCCCACCTCAAACTTAGAGTAAATGAAGCAAAACAATATTAAATATGAGAATTTGAAGAGCCACATCAAAATGCAAGTTAATAAATTTTTTGCTTTTCCCCTGACATATATATATGTTAATAATTAATAGAACAGATTTTCAGATGTACCAGTCAGAGTGACTCACACGAAAGGACCACATTAACATCTATTAAAATATACTTCTTACTTTTGGTCAGTCAATATGTCAAACAAAATAATGTTCATATTTCTAAACTTGGAATTTTAAAGAAGATCTTATTTTACAAATTGAAATTTTGCTGTCAGTAATAAACTAAGAGCCACAAAATGTTTCAAGCTGTGTTGCAGTAATCTGCAGGAGCACATCAAAAGCAATGAAGATTCTTGAATGTTTCTTTTTAATCAACAGTACAAGATAGCAAAAAAAAAGAAAAAGGCAGCAAAAAATTTTCCAAAAATATCTAAATGGTTTGCATTTTTTCATCTTATTGAGAAACTGCCTGACAAATCACATTCTCAATCCATTTGCAAATAATCTCTAGAAGGGTTAACTTGTGGAAGTTGTATCCTGTACGTGATGTAAACCAGATGCAGGTATATTACTGACCTATTTCAAAAGAATTGGGGTTTTCATCTTATTTAATATTTTCTGAACATTAAATAAAATTTAAAAGATATGAATGAATCTAAAGTATAACTGGTAAAATTACCTTTATGTTTTAATTACCTGCTTGCTCTGGTGTTTCTGTGAGTCCCATTAGATACTTTGTGCTCTTGCATTTTCAGAGCTGCCTGGTTGAAATACCAATGATCTGGCTCTTTTTAAGTGAATATTTGCTCTTTAGCAAAGTTGCTGTCTTCAGGGGATAAGGAATATTCCTTGCTGAAATTACTACCTTTTGATTCAAAAAATATCACTCATGTANTCTACCTCAGATACAGAAACAGCAGATGTTTCAACCCCCTCCACTCAAAAAAAAAACCAAAAAAAAAAACCAAAAACAAAAAACCCAACCCAAAACAAAGCCCAAACCCACATGAAGAATTGTCACAGTATTTTTTCAAAAGTCTTATCTGAAAGGTTGAAGAGGACAGATTATGTGCCATATGACATTGCTTCTGATTCTTTGGCTGCCTGAATCCATGTTGTGGAATCAGAAAATTAGCAAAAATTACCACATTTGCATGTCAGAGGAGAGCAGGAGGTGTGAGGTGCTCCTTGCCTGGCCCTGCCCACCGGGCTGGGGCAGCAGTGAGGGGAGCTCCCAGGCAGGAGGCAAAGCTCTTTATATCCCTGCTGTGCCCTGTCAGATCCTGGGAAGGACAAGGAGACCTTGGGCTGCTGCAGCTCCTCGTGCTCCAAGGAGAGCCAGCCCTTCCCTGAAAGCATCAAGTCACCTCTTTCCCAGCAGGAATATTCCAGGCAGGAGGCGATGCCATCAGCTGAAGACAGGCTGGTTTGGTAAGTCCTTCAGGTTCAGATAGGAGAGATAAACATCTCAGTGCTCATTCTTCACTCTCCCCATTTCCCCCCCACCCCTGGTCTCCCCCTGTGCCCCTGCAGCATTTTTTGGGTGCCTTCCCAGGCGTGCTGCAGAGGCAGCTTTTGGGTGGCTGAATGCTGGTGGGAGGCACAGCTGGCTCCATATCTGCACTTACATCACAGGAGTCACCAGCCTGTGTACTCCGTGCACT
The DNA here is from genome assembly GCA_013396875.1 of Vireo altiloquus. Classification (NCBI taxonomy): domain Eukaryota; kingdom Metazoa; phylum Chordata; class Aves; order Passeriformes; family Vireonidae; genus Vireo; species Vireo altiloquus. The sequence continues at coordinate 132,678 of VZRF01011150.1, read as the reverse complement.
TCCAGATTCCTTTGATTTGCTTACCTCAAATTCAAATTGGAAGCAGTTTTCCATATGCTGGCATACCAGGTAGGAAGGAAGATCTTCCAGGGGAAGGACTGGTGGCAAAGTGCAGTCATTCTATCCAAAACATGTGAGGAATGAGGTAATATGGGCTATTCCTCCCACTCCCCGCAGGATTTCATCAGAACTGCAGCCAGCTGAAGGCATTGATCTCAAACTGCAGTCCTCTTGGAAGGTACTCCAAAGAGTGGGAAATTCATTTACAGAAGAATTAAAGCCTGTTTCAAACCTCAGCACTTTTCAGTCCAAGCTCTTTTGGCAGCTTTTTCTTCCTAGAGTCACACAACCAAAATACTTTTCTCTGATGGATGCAGAGGGAGATACTAATGACATATTTTCTCATTTAGTTTTGCCATCTATTGAAACACAATAATTTACCACAGGCATGGGTGTACTAGAAAGCAAATAAAATTGGTGTCCACTGGTTCAGCTCCTGAAGAATAGGGAACAAGCCTATTCTCTTGGCCTCACCAGGCCTCTAAAGTTCTTTTTTTGATCACATGCACACCCTCTCTTACTCATGAACAACACTGAATCAGCTCCTCTGCATGAAAGAATTCAGCCTCTATTTACAGAAACAACTTCCCAAAATTTCATGAGCTCCAGGTTTAATACTCGCGCTTTCAAAACCACAAAATATTTTAATTTCTAAATCTCTGTGGCTCTGTTTCAGAAAGTGTTCCTGATGATGTCCCATTGATAGTGTTTTGTGTTAGGAACATCTTGAAAGAAAACTGTATTTGCCATACAGTTTCTGCATGCTTTTGTCTTTGAACTAATCAACCATCTGCACCCACAATCTAGATATTTTCTCTCTCAAATTCTTTTATCATGTCTTATGGTTTATTCACATGAGCAAATGATGACATTCACCTCTGAATCCTGCTTCTTTTCTAGGAGACCTAGCAAAGCATTATACCTACATGAGGTTTTAAATAATTCCTAGTTTGATTCAGCAGTTCATGACATCCGTAGATCATTACTTCATAAAGCAATTTATGGCAATAAGATGTTCTCCGTTAGCAAACACGAGTCAAAGGAAAACAAAACATGCACAGAATGAAAAAGATCTTAAAGCTACGTATTTTCCAGACAGAAGATGGGAAGATCTCCAGAGGAATCTTGATTTAATTCAAGCACTGGAGACTGCACAACTCGGGTTGCTGTTTCTCCCTTTCATACAAAGTAAAGCCTTTAATCTGACCTTGAAAAAAAAGCATCCAAAGGGGCTTTTGTCCTGTAGACCACAAATAAACAAAGTTTCTTATGTCGTGATTATTTTTCTCATTAGTCAGTCTTGCCTCTAAAAATAATCAAAGCCATAACTTTTCCTTTGATGCTTTAGAGTAAGAAAAGTAATGGCATCAACAATAATTTGATTGTGTACTAGTCAACATTAGTTATGTGGTTTGAATTTGCCTTCAGCACACTCTGTGTTCCAAAGAGTCACTACGAGGCACTTCAGAGTTCAAGCAATGTATGGATTCCAGAAAGCTCTTCCTCATGCCTCAGTAAAAAAAGGAAATTTTTCCAGAGAAGCAAGTGGCAAATGGCTGTTCCCTTGGAAGTCCTGTAAGGTTCAAAGTGGAAAAGTTGGACTGGAGGATTTATCGCCTTAAACATTAAGAAAACTTTATTCTGATGGGAGCTTGTTTAAAAGGTCTTTTTTAAGGAGCCGCTCTAATTTAGGAAATTGGGCATGAGATGCTGATAAAACCTTCACGAAATAAGCTGTAGTGGTGCTCTCTGAGCTGAAATTGTGTATGGTATAAGCAAAGCCATATTAAAGCCATTCAGCGACAGTAACTTACACAGTCAGCATGTAGGACTCCTCTGCCATCTACATAACATTTAATTTTATCATATCTTCAACCATCCTATCTGGAATCCTTAACCTGTGAAGCCTTGCAAGCTGATGGCATGCAAATAGAAGAAATTTAAGAAATTGTGGGTGCTTCAGACGCATCACTCCTCTAAGTCTGAAAGGTCTCTCAGTATGACAGTGGGAGTGCATGAGGACCTAGAGTTTACCTGGATTTATGGAATCTCAGGTCTTGGATCCACATGAGAAGCACCACAGTTCCCCTGAGCCAATTTCAGCTCAGCAACTCACCCACCTAAGGGACAGCAACAAATTCCTTATTTCCTGACGGAGTTAAACAGGAGCAATGAACCACTCCCACATCCAGAGGGAAAAAAATAGGAGCTTCCAGAGACATGATAGCCAGCATGATGCTACAGGAGCACCCAGCAATAACTTGAGAAGCGCCTTGGGAGCCAGCATTGTTTAAAGCAAAACTAGACCTACAGCTGGGCTGAAATACCCCCAGAGATGTGGGGCAGATGGTGGTCCCAGGTGAGGTTGTTTGGGTGGTTAATGCCTATTAGTGACCTCAGGGCTAGGAAGGTGGTCTTTTAATTACATGAAATTGATGAGCTGATGTGGTTTAGGGGTTTTTTTTAAGTTTTGGACTGTTCTCCACAGTGCTGTGGTTTTTGTTCCATCCTGTGTGTCTGCTCTGGCCCATCCAGGAGGCAATCCCAAGGAACAAACCATATTTCCACTGAGTTGCTCATCAGCCCCAAGTGTGTGGAAGCCGCAGAAAGGAGAGCAAAATGCAAACTGCACCTGTAGCACAGACTTGGTGCTTCCAGCCTTCTTTGTCCCAGGCAAGCAGCTTCTCCAAGACAATCCCATGAATTCTTTTTTTTCCCTCTTCAAAATTTTTCTAGACTTTTCAGACTGTTTTCTTCCAGAGAAAGAGGCTTGACCTCTAGATAGCAAAAGTGTGTTGCAATTTTGAAAGGTGTAAGGCAGATGAAAATGGAAGAGATTACTTTAATTATTTTTGTTTGTTTATTTATCAACAGTCTTTAGAAAAGCCCCTTTGTGCTGCCATGGCTTGAGCTGAGGCATTCTTTGCTTTTGGCAAAAAGTGCAAGGAATTTCCCTTTCAAACTTGCCACAGGTCTAAGTATCCCTCTTAAAACTGTCAGTAATTGGATTTTATTGCACCACAGAAATGCTCTCAATCTCTGTCTATTTGCTGCATTGCAATTAAACTTCATGAAAGACACAAAAAAATGGCAAATGTGAACGGCTTAAATTTAAGTGGAATAAATGATGGATGTACCCAGACAAAACCTCTAAACTTGTACATTTTCTTAAACAAGATTCTTGTTGTCTCTGTAATCTTCTGGGGTTTTTGCTTCTTGTTTTGGTAGTGGCTGTTTATGTAGCAACGTTAACAGACACTTGATCATTCTTCTGATTTTAATTACTCCTGACATATTTTGTTTAAAATTCCACACTGCTGTTGTAAGACAGTTTTACTGTAGACACTGCTTAGTGATATTTCTCCCTGATGAAAACATCACAGTTAGGGAGCTCTTAAGGTCAAATATTTCCTGCTGCAGCTCTGGAAGTTCAGGAACTTCCCACCACATTTATTAGTGTTTTGTTTTCAGATAAACTTCCCACAGAAAAAAAATACAGGCCTTGAAAATTAACTCATGTCTTCAAACGGATCTTAAGGGATACTTTAATGAGGAAAATTGTACCAGTTTCATCTTCTAATTTTCTTGCTGGTGGAATACTCATTGTTTTTTAGGTTAATTTATTTCCATAGCCCAGTTTCCTCTCCGGCTTCGGAGGACCACAGAATAAAATAGCCTGCAGCTAGAAAAGGTGATGTGAGTTACTGAATACAGTATTATATTACAAATAATCCCATCATCGATCTTCCATCCCCTTAAATGTGGTGAGGTGTATTTGTGGGCAGATGCAAGAAAGCACAAGGGGACAGTTTTGTCCCTTTGTCGGCTCTACAGTATGAAATCTTTCAAGTTTCTCGGTGTTCTCAACAGTTTTGGGGACACCTGGGACCATTTATTTCATCTCAAGGTCCTCTGAGGATGCTTTGCTGTATTTATAATACAAGAAAAATGTTTTTGTTAAAGGAGCTCATTGCTTCTGCTTTCTGAAGCAAATCTATTTTCATTTCACTGGATATTCTGCGTTAAATATATTATTTTGTGTTTTATATATATATCTGCCATGGTCACTGGCAGATATATATAAAAAACACAAAATAAGCTTCGAGTGTGAGGTGAGGAGTATTCTTTATTCTTCAGCTTGATGGTAGAAGACAATAGTGGGGCAGAAGATGGGGGAATGAAGGCTGAAGGTGCACACACGTCTGGAGGAGAAAAAGGCTGGAGTCTGGTTTCTGCTTCCAATGTGACTTTTACATTAAAAAATAAAATAAAAATAAAAGAGCCTCCACTTAGAGGGATTCATATTTTTGGATAGATAGATAGATAGATAGATAGATAGATATCCTATCTCACAGATATTTCAGATAGATAGATAGATAGATAGATATCCTATCTCACAGATATTTCAGATAGATAGATAGATATCCTATCTCACAGATATTTCATTCTTATAGTCTGCCATTGAGAATGATATTTGTTCCCCTCTATCTTCATCCCTTGAAGGGCAAGTCCCTTGGCCAAGCCAGTCATTTAGGACCTGTCTAAAGCTGTTTGAACTCCCTGCGTAAAGAGAAATGTCCAGGAGACAGCATTTAACTGAGCACAGATGCTTATCTTTGGATGGGAAGAAAATCCTTTTCAGGCACTTCCCTGCGAGGCTTTCTGTTCGCCGTGAGCTCGGAAAAGCGAGTGTCAGTCGGGACCTCAGTGCCGTCTGATGGGTCACCTCTCCGGGGACTGATGGCATCTCAGCTATTCCTCTGCACTTCCTTTTTCAAAAGTTCTCATTTTCCTTTCTTTTTTTTTTTTTCTTTTTTTTTTTTTCAATTTCTCTGGCTCTCAGTACATATTTCAAAGCAATTTCCTAGCAGCATGACATCTTTATGGAATGTACGGTGATCTTCAGCAGGTTCCTGCTACCCTCAGAAGAGGCTGACACATCTCAGCTGGATTTGCAACTTGGCCTAGATAATGATATTCTGTATAAAAATCTGTTTTCTCGTGGCTCATTTGTCTGTTCACATTTGGGTAAGCAAGGTTATTTTCAGCCGAGGTTATGCAAAAATATTGTGATGAGAAATGCAATTTAGAAACAATGTCTTCACACTGGCAGCATTATCCATTAGAAGTCCACTCTGAATCTCATTTTTCCTGAGTATACTCAGATGATTTGAATAATTAAAAAGCTTAGCATAACTTGAACTTCTACATACAAGGAGTCTGGAATAAATTTGGTCAATCCAACTGAGGATCAGAAGCAACGTTTTATGGTCGAAGTTGTAATTTTGAATACATATAGCAAACCATCCTTTGGCTATTCATTGGTCAATATAAGACTCAAAGCTTTATGCAGAAACAAAAAAGTTTTTATTAACAAAATAAAAATAATGATGATGAAAGTGATAATGACAATGCTAAAAGATTTCCATTCGCTTGTGTAATTGCAATACTTATGTTTGCATACAATAATTTGAGAATGCAAAATTCTCAGAGACAAGGTCAGAGGACAATTTAATGGTAGCTAGAGCTAGTTCCCAGAAAAATATGTTGGGGACACAGATATTAACAGATAATCATAAAGGCTTAATGGGTATCATTAAGCAGAAGTTACAACAGTGTCATCAGTTACAGTATTCAATGACTTCTGAACACATGGTATCAGTTCAGAAATCCCAGGATTTTAGGTTGATTCGCTATGACAAGAAATAATGGAATGAAGCTAGAAAAAGCATGAGAATGAGTCACAGCAGAGAGTAAAAAAAGCTTATCAATGGTAAAGTTTTGGAGGCACTGAAATAGGTCATGTGGGGTAGAATATGGTTCTCATCACTCAACATCTTGAAGAAGCTGGATAGACATCTAATGTAATGAATATGAACTTAATTAACCTTCTTCAGAGGGACAGGGTGGCCTGAGAAATGCCTCTCACTCCTAAAATGGTGTATGGTAATTGCATCATTCTCTACCTGTAAAGTTTATCTCCAGACCTGAATCCAGACTTTCACCGTGGTTTAAAGATGTTCAGACACCATGTTAGGCCAGGTCTCACCTCTGATAAAGACAGAATTTTCCATGTAACTGTTTGAATTTAGGTAGCCTGCCTTGGCCTGCCCATCAGTAAACTTTGTTGCAGTATTAAAGAAGAAAATGTCTGTTAAGTTGGTTAAAACTTGCTTGAATTAGTTTGCATTTGAGGTTCTGTTCTACTTACTCCAATGAACTGATCAAAGGTACATATTGCTTTGAATTTACTCCTGAAATATGAGTCCTCAGCTGAAAAGTTTGGAATTAGCCAAAATATGTGTGGTTGAATGGACCTTTGGGTTCAGTTCAAAGTGAAAATTCAAGGAAAGGCCAGGTGACTTCTGGCATGAGTTGGTAAGCTCCATCTGCAAAGTGTACTGGAAAGGAATCCAGGTATGAAACCCACCATCCATCTAATAATCCCAGTGGATTGAGCAGGAGTACTGGCACAGAGTGTGGGTGCAGAGAGAAAGGGTGGCTCCCTAACTTCTCTTTTGGTATTCCTTGCATGGCCAGAAAATGCACACACAGTACATGCAGGTGATTAATGAGTTGAAACTAATTAAAAAATGCCTCAATTTCCATCCAGGCATCACGTCCATGTCTCTATTCCAGAGAGACCAGTCATCCAGCTAGCTAACTTCAAACTTGCTAAAGCTCCCTGCTTGTTAGAAAGTGAGATTTGGGGTATTTTTTTTTTAGTTAATAAACTATGGAGGCTACAGCAGAGGTAACTGTCACTGAAATCTGTTTAATTCTCTTCCAAAGAGGAGTATGTGGAGCAAGGCAAATGAAAGATAGGCTGCTGTGGAAGTGGCAAGCATGCCTGGGTTGGGTGGATTTCCCAAAACAGCTCCGATGTTACCAACCGAGCTCCGTGACCTGCTGCACCTCACCTAATTGTGTTTTTGATAACAAGCTGGAGATATAATTAGAAGTGTAAGAGCAATGAAAGAGATGGTAGGTTTGTTTCACACCTTCTGATAAATGGGGAAATAATTAGATCCAGGATACTGTTGCATAGCATGCTGTGTGGCTGATTTCAAAAGCAGGGCTTTAGAGGAAAGTGGGATTGTCTGAGTGACTCTGGAAAATTGTGTTCAATCCCCCGGCACTTGGAAACATAATTTCATTTTTATATGAGAAATTTTAGCAATAACTGTGGGGAATTTTTACCCATTTGGGGAATTATGCCATTTCTACTTGGTGGAGAAATATGAGTGCCTTGGTATGCTTAAAGGAAAAAATAGTGGGCTGCAAAAAATGCCAGTAGCTTTGATCATTCTGATGTTATAAAGAGGTAAGTCTAATCAATGAATATTTGTTGATTCTTCAAACTTAAGGATCACACCAAATATCTGTCTGAAACAATCTTGGAGACCAGCCCTTATGGACTCATCCTGGTTTTGCCATTGCATTTGACCATGCTTCACTACTCAGCAGGGCAGCTTTGTGGGTCAAACAAATATGCAGCTTACAGACTTCTTTCTTAAATCTACAGACTGGGAATGAGCTGCCATTTCTCCTGAGAGAAGGAGAGTGACACGAGATATTACTCTTTTTTTTTTTTTTTCTAAGCTAATGGCTGCTCATGATAGCTTTGGAGATCACTTTGTCTCCTTGGTCACAATGGGTCTGGCTGTGAAAATACCTGTGAAATTACTCCCTGAAATTTGGAGGTAATGATCGCTTGTGCAGGGGTCCTGTGATGGAAAAAATAAATAAGGGGGGGAATGAAAAAAAGAGGAAGGAAAAATTTGCTAAACCCAAGCCTCCCTAGCTATGCACACCCTGCTGTAAAGTCGGAGTGACTTGTCCGGAGACTGTGACAATTTGCAGAATTAGGATATCCAGTCCCCGATCAGCTGAATTATACTCACAAAAACTGCCTAGACGCTGATATCCAATAATCCTTTTCAGCATGGAGATTTAACCAGAAATGACAGCTTTCAAATGCTTATAGCATCATTATCTGTGCCCAGAAATAATCTTGGGAAAATAACACATGAATCTCTACCAGAGGCAGTTAGAAGCAAGAAACTTGAAAAGCAATTTCACATTGCTAAATTCTACAGAAAAATGCTTTGCCATACATTGTGCACTGTGTATGACCTGCACATATTGCATATGCTGTAAATACATTGGTCACAAGCAAATCTCCTCGTGTTTCCTGCTACATCAATAAAAGAGACGGGAAGAACAGACAGGCTACTATAAACAAGCATTCTCTCAGGGAGTGTAAGAATGACTTATTTGATGGAAAGCTACCATAGGATCTATCATCTAATATAAATTATGACTCAAATGTGGTTTTTTGTCTTGTTCAGGTCATATAGTCCCATTCCATTTTTATACATCTTGCTGTGTCTCTGAGTGTCTCTAGCGGAATGTGATTGTGTGGCATGATAAAATTAAGGACACAACAAATCTGCTGTGCCTTATAGCGTCTTATATACGATATTGACAAATTCATCCACCTCAGAAATGAATAATTTATGATTATTTGTACTTTTCTGCTCTTTGTCACAGAACTCAAAAGGATCAGGAGCCAGGCAGATGAGTCAGGATGCCTTCATTGCTCTCGATGCCGAACAGGAGCAGGACCCCGGCTGACAGAAAGTCTGTGCACAGCACTAGTCCTCTCTTTGCTCCCTGCAGTGTCTGAGATAATTCCCCATGTGCCAGGAGGGATTTCTGATGGAGCCTGGAAGTGGCTAAGCTGTACAGCAGGGTGATGTTCAGAAAGAGAGGGGGAAAAATAATTCCTTAGGGAAAATCTACAAATGGTAAAACAATTCTTTGCCCCTACTTCTTGAATTCTCCTGCCACACTAGGGGTTTACTACAGTGTCACTGTAGGCACAGCCATCCCATCATATGCTCATGCAATTTTTTGCACATAGAACACAGAATTGCTCATAGAACCCCCAGAGCCCTTTCTGTGACTAGCCATGGATTTTACTGTGGTGGCTCTATTGATGGCAGTGAGACACGGGAACTTGCAATAGCCAAAAGTCTACAAAAGCACTCCAAAAGTCACGCATTGACTCTTCTAGTCATGTTTCCAGCTCACATGCTCTTTCCACCTCTTATTTTCATGGGATATCTGCAGTACAGCTCTTATCTCCAAAGAGGGGGTTAGCCAGCAGACTTAGACAGTTTAAACCTTGCACTCAGCAATTCTTTAGGATCACTTTTATAGTGAAATATGAGCCCAGGTTCTCTTTTATTTTTATGCTGCTGGCTTCTGTGGGAATGTATAGCATTTTATGGAGGAGATTAATGCCTCGGGACACTGTGTATAAGAACTCAAGCTGACAGATATTTAAATACGTTAACAGAAAAATAGGTTCAAAAATACTGCCAAGCATAGGCTTTGTTCTATAATATCCCTGCATTGCATATATTATTTTTATTATGTTGGACTGCTCCTGGCCTGAATTCCAGAAGAGCCCTGCTCCCCAAGTTACATTTAGCTCTCTGTACCTCCATCTATACTTTTGCATCCATCGATCCTTTATGACCATGATCCAAAGAGCAATCAGGAAACCAGTGATTTGATGAGATCACTCATCCCAGTCCCAAAATTCCTAACAGATCTAAATATAGGACCAGCATTCATACAAAAAAACCCCAAATGAGCAATATTTCCTGCTCTCCCTACCAATTATGCTATGCATTTCTGGATGCCTGCCACAAATATCTCATGTTGGCTCCTGATTTCCAATGCTATTCTCACCTGGCAGAGCCAAAAATAAGTGCCCATTAAAAAACATATTTTATACATTTATAAAAGCATCTTTATCGAGGTTAAGGAACTGGTCAAGTATATTAGAAAATGCCTCACCGTGTCCCTTGAGTAAAGCTGATGTCATCTTATTTTAGTAGTTAGGCTTAGATTTGACACTTACTGTCTTGGAAGAGGCTATTTTTTTTGTTTGTTTGTTTTCATTCACTAATGGCAATAGATAGTTTAGGAAAAGAGAGGCTGCCATGCAGAATCAGCATATCAAACTGCAGCCAGATCCTTGAGAATGTGGAGAAAAAATCCCAGAGGGTTCATGAGTGTCTGGGAGGCTCTTGTCTTAGCAATGTCTCTGCTATTTGGAGATGGCCATAAACTTTGAAATACTTGCGTTTTTTACAATACTGTTTAAATAAAAAAACCCCAAAATAGCTCCAATATCAAATATTCCAATATTTGTTTAATTTATGTCCCTATCAATCCACCTTGCCAGATTCGACTTTCCAATATCCTCTTTTATGAAATCTGAATTCTCTGCTTTCCATTTTCATATATTGTCATACCTTTGAATAATCACAGAAAAAAAAAAGTAGAAGTTTCTCATATGCTTCTTTGTCTATGACTCCTTACTTCAAATATTTCTATTATGGTATCCAGTGCTGTAAAACTTCTTTAGGGAAACAGTCCCAATTTTTTAAAGTCATTTAAAATGAGAGGTTTTTCCATCCCATTGGCCATTTTTATTGTCCAGAATTCTCTCAGCATCTTTCATTTCAAGATATCTGCAATATCCTTTCTAAAACGACCTAATGAATATTCTACACAACTTTTGTAACTGAAGCTGTAGTCTAAATTCTGATACTATTTTTCCCTGTGTACTTAATCATCGGAGCCACTTGTTCAATTAATTCACTTTTGGATGGATATGGCTGCAAATAGGAAGAAAGGGATAGGTCTGCATCATTAACCACAGCTGCAGGGTTATTAGCAGGCCTCGTTCATAAACTGAGGCTTTTGGACCTAGGCAAGTAAACATTTCCCTCTGGCACTGAACTTTGTCACTTCTCATGTCATAACTCTCCATCATCAGCGAGCAGCCTTACTCTGCTGCTCACCCTCCTTTCATGATGATTAGGAAATATATCAAGCATTTTATCTTAACACAGAGCCTTGTAGTACTTTTAAGAAGTAAATCTAAACCACTACTCAATTTCCTACAGTGCTTCTGAGTCATCAGAATGCTTTGATTTTAATGTGGTAAATGCTCCAGGATGAGATTTTTTGGGTAAACCTGTGGCTGTAGTGTCAACCAGACTTTGTTGTATGAATTACTTGATTTTTCCAGTTTGAATCCTCTGATAAAAATTGAGCTTTTTCCTTGCACAGGCCATTGGTTTAACTCACTTCTGCTGCAATACCAGACAACTTGATATTCTGCTTGTAAGTAATGTTTTGACCAGATTTCCAAATGTACAGGTGTCAGGGTTACCCACGCTAATGCTTTTGCTGACCTCTGAATTATTGTTTTAAACATCAGCTATCCACCAGTCCTCCGAAGTTGTTTTTAATGAGAGATCACATATCTTTGCAAGCAGCTCACCATCTTTATTTCTGAACTCCTTCAGGACTCATAAATGCATGACATCTGGGTATCCAGAGTGATAGCAGGAGACAGCTTGGGAAAATAAAAATGAGCTCTGTCTGTAAATCAGCCTGGCAAGGCGCCACCATGTCAGTAGTTCTTGGAAGCCTTTTGGAAACCTTGCAGTTCAGATTTTTCTTACCCTAGCATGTGCCAGGCAGTCATAGCCGCTAAACTAGGCTTTATTCTAGAATCTGATAACATGCACATTATTAAAATCTAATTTTTAGAAATATTAATTATCAGGTCTATGAACAGGCACATATGTAAAGAAAAAGAGAAAATAGGGGAAGGAACATATTATGTACATTTTTACATCTCCATTTCTGTAATAGTGGGGTTTTTTTTTCTGAGAGGTAATGTGAGCATTTTTATTCCTGAAGTGAAAATGAAAATTTTAGCTTTGCGTGTTTCTGGGAGAAAGCTTTTATTCTTCAAGAAGAAGAAAAATACAAAAAGCCCGTGTCAAACAGCACATATCTTGCTTGATTTTAGTTGTGCTAGATGCTCAGTTTGAGAAAGTCTTTCAGTTTAGAGACATAGTTTTTTTTTTTTAAATAGAAGGTTGTTTTGAGATCCCAGCTGTGTCCTGTGCATTGTTTTGCACATTAGGAACAAAGCAATGTTTTTTTCCCATTCATTAAAGACACGTAGTTGATTTTTTCCCCCTAAGATTTCTTGTGTTCAGCGACATAGTTTTGAATAGCTGAAGCTGTTTTTATCTCTTTTCTCCTCCTGTTTCATTGCAGGCTGTAGGGTGTGGGATGACTGAGTAACCTCCTCCTGGGAGAGGGGCAGCAGCTTCCCACATTGGTGGGGAAGGTGGCTGGGGACACAATCACAGCGAGGAGTAGCAGGGCCATTTCCTCAGTGAGCTCCTGGTGACACTTTTACCCTAAAAGTATTGTAGTTTCACGGCTCTCTGTACAGCCCAGGGCTTCCTGGGTGGGTTTTGAAGCTCCCAGAGGACTCTGAATGATATCAGGAGCCCAGAAGACCTGAAAAGGGGTTATTGAGAGGGCAAGCCTGCAAAGAATCTAGATGCTGGCAGTGTGTGTTTAAAAATAAAGAAAAAATAGACAAGAATAGTATGTGCATGGAAAACATGGTGAAAAATCATTCAAGGCTGCAGAAGTGTGCCTAAAGAGAAGTTGTGGGTGCCCCATCCCTGGGGATATTCAAGGCCAGGCTGAATGGGGCTCTGGGCAACCTGGTCTAGTGGAAGGTGTCCTTGCTCATGGCAGGGGGGGGGTTGGAACTAAATGTTCTTTGAGGTCTCTTCCAACCCAAACCATTCTTTGATTCTATGATAAAGATACACTCTGTGCAAGGCATTTAAAACATTAAAAGCAGTTCCTGACCACTCTGTGATTCTATGATAAAGACACACTCTGTGCAAGGCAGTTCAAACATTAAAAGCAATTCCTGAATGAATGGATTCCACTAGATTTTTTTTTCTAGTGGAAAATGATGTTTCCATTTGAAATTGCTATTATTTTCAACAAATTACCATTTTATTCTCAAAAATACTGCTAGAGAGAGTCTGGATACTCACTTTGAGTGGCCTCAGTGTTAAATGGAAGAAGAGAGATCATTGTTTCAGCTGCCTCAGTCTTTGGGACAAATGAAACATTGAAATAGTAAAATTTCCCGAGGCTAACAAGTTTTAATTTCACCCTTTTTTCACAGGATGCTGTTAGATGTGGTCAAGCAGATGTCTGCAGGCATGCATGGTATGACCATGTGGTGATTAGAAAGTCACATTTTTCTCATGTTTCCAGGGCAGAACTTCTCACATTCACAGAGCTCCAAGAGCTCCCAGTTTAAAATAGGATCATAAAATCGTGGAATAGCATGGGTTGGAAAGCACCTTGAAAACCATCTTGTTCCAATCCTCCTGCCGTGGGGAAAACCTTCCACTAGACCAGCTTCCTCAAACCCCCATCCAATCCTGGCCTTGATTATCCCATAGATTATTTATCCTGTGGATTATTTTGTGGTTGCTATTCCTTTTGAGACAAGGGATTGACTCCCAAGAAACCATTGCAATGGCTCCATGAGAATGAATTTTTGGCCAAGCATCTGTGCTTGAGCTGGAAATTCTCAGTCTTTGGCTGAGAATATCCATGGGATGCATTCAGGGGATGCGTTTGGAAAGATGGAATGCAGCACACAATGAGGAGCAGGCTGCAGCCCGAGGCTTTGGTGCCAAAAAATATTACAGTTTGTACAGCAAGGTCAGTTCAAGGCTGAATTTAAGTGCTCTCTACGCTCAGATAATTTAAACAAAGCTGCTCTGAAGCCCTGCACTTTAGAACAGAAATCCAAAGTTAGGAGATGAAGACCTTTGGGGTTTTGATGCTCTGCAATAAAGCTTGTGGAGTGTTCAGACAGAGTATTTTACCAAAGTCCAAGAGACTGGATCATGGATAACAAATTGAAATGGGCAGGGAGATCTGCTGTCCGTACCTCTTCTGAATTAGAACTAACCTTAACTATTGCAATGAATTACCCCTAAGAAAATGGCTTTATTTCCACTAAAGCTTGAACTGTGTAAGTTATTAAGACACTCCCCCAGCACCTCCTGAAATACCAGACTCTCTTCTTGAGTGACCACAGAGCTTGTTTCTGCCTGTCACAGCAAAAAAAATCCAAGGTGTTCCCTTTCTGTTCCTTATAACACCTATCCCATTCCCAAGCTGGGTGCAGGTGCACCATATTTTTCAAAGTAAAGAGCTAAAAAAGACAAGCAAAATGGATGATTTTGATACTGGGATACTTCGGTGACATTGCAAATCCCTCGGATGGGATTTGAGAGCTTGGTAGCGAGCACTGTAGGCAGGCTTGTTAAATGGGAGTTGCAGCTAAGAAGGCAAAAAATAAAAATGAAAGAAAGAGGAAAAGATGGGGAAAAGAATAGGAGTTTTTGCTCAATACAGAGAAGCAATTTAACCTCAGGAAGATTAGCCACGATTTTCAGAAAACATGAAGGAATGTGAGGGGAAATCTGCACTGCCCAAACTGGAGACAAAGGGACCTTATTTTTGGGGACGCTGATTCTCCGTGTTTCCCAGTGCCTGTTAAATTGTCTCCAATTGAACAAGCTCCTCTTGAGGAAGTTGAAATCATTTGTTGCTTGGGACAGCGTTGCCCTTGCTAATTTGCTCGTGGAAACACAAACCCCTTTACAATGTTCAGGAGCTGAACTTTCATCCTCTAAGTGTGCAGCCAGTTCCTTAACCACGGACGATCCTTCATCCCTGCCATGGAACAGTCCACTGCAGGAAATCAAAGTCGAGTTAATTTTCTTCCCCTTTAATCCCAGAGTGCCCAAAATGTTGCCGTACAGCTGCATAAAACTTAAATTTGATCCTCGGCTGCCTTTCCTCTCTCACCACAGAGCCACAAGATTGAAGACTTTCTTCTCAACTCAGCCCCAGCGTAGTGCAAACCAAAGAGTGAGCAACTGTAAGGATGCTTTAAATAGATTGTGCTTGTATTTTTAGGGATGGGTCTCCATAACTCTCCTGGAAAGAGTGAAGAGAATCTCAGAGAGCATCATTGCTCTCTGTTTGTCTTGTCTATGATGCCCTGGGGCTACCTATAAAGTTTTCAGTTTTAAAATTAAATGGTGCTTAAAGTCATGTGAAAAGAGATGAGTCATAAAAGGATGGATGTGTTTGTAGAAAAAGTGTCTTTCTAGAGTGTTTAATCATTTCTGTCTAATGTTTCCCCAGTATCCATTGGACTGGGGAGTTCTGCAAGAGGAAGCTGACAAAAATCTGTTTATGACTTTTGCACTGAAGCTGTGGCACTGAGCTGTAAAACCAAGTCACAGGGAGCAAGATCAGAACTCTCTGTGAAGTAAAGGGAGGGTGTTCCACAATTCACATCTCCTCAGGATTGCTCCATTGCTGGAGTGAAGAAACACAAAGAGGTCCTGGCAATAACAGCTTGTCCCTTGAGTTTACCCTGAAAAAATGAAACCAGGGATTTTATTTAGTTATTATTTACTTAATAGAAATAATGAAAATTAAACAATTAAATCAATTTGATAAAATAATAATTATTTGACACATGACTTATTAATGTTTAAGAAAATACTTGATTTTTTTCTGATCTAGGGGTACAAGCCTGGGTGATGGATGTGTGTTACTGTTGTGAGGAGTGTTTGCTCTTTGTTCCTGGAGTTGTTCAGTGCAGGCTGCTGTTGTTAGCAGTTAACAAGTCCATTAGAAGTGCCTTGGAGAGTGCAGTCGACAGACATTTCTATGGGGTTATGAATGCATGCAGTGTCTGAACGTGCTCCTTGGCTCCCACATAATAAACCTGAGGAAAAATAAAAGCTCTGTGTTGCTATAGTAACCTACATTGATATAAAAAGTGTAGATAGTTCCCTTTGTGGGTGACAGATGCAGGACACTGGTAGCTTAGCCTTTGTCACACTGCCTGGTTGTGCATGTGCCACACTGTGCATTTCTGCTACTTCACATCTGAAAAACAAATATTTTAGCGCAGCGTGGCTGGATTCTGCTTTTATTTTTTTGGGGGGGGCTGGGCAGGGGGTTGAGTTCACCTAACACAAAGCACTGTTTAGGAAAAAAAAGGAAAATAAAACACAGTTTAGACTTACACACGGCAACTAAAGCTGGCATAAATATATGTCTATTTTTAAATCCTAATACTATGCAGCTCTGCAGCATATGCTCATCTGGTCGGACGCAGCAATAACCATCCAGGCATTGCAACTGTCCTTTAACTCCTCCCCAGCCAAATGAGGGGGTGTAAAGTTTGCCCACAAACTTGTACAAATGAGAGGGACAGCAGGAGTGGGAGCTGCACCAGCTCCATCAAAATGTTAAATAAAAGCATTGAGAAGGGGAGTTTGGAGGTGATCCATGAGAGGAAAGATGCTGTGAGCACCAGTCCTTCAGTGCATTCCCTGCTTTGAGTGGTGTCTCAGAGCCAGTGCCCATCCTCTTTGCTGGTTTTAGGTTGACATGCTCCATCCTATGCCTGGAACACCACTGAGCTCCTGGAAAAATAACCATTAGAATTGCACTATTATGAAAGTTTGGTTTGTTTTGTTTTGTTTTTTTTGCATGGTGAGGAGGGATGAAGGAAAGAGAAGAGCATGTTTAAACTTGTTGCTCTGGGGGTTTATCTTCCTGGGACTTGTTGGCCCAACATATTTCAGAAACAATGGGAACGTGGAGTGTGATTCTAATAATTGCTTTGACACTGGTCAGCAGTAGCTGTGACAAGCAGCAGCTGACACCATACTGTGCAGGATACATGTCTAACTAAGTTTGGCTGTGGAAGAAATCGAGGATAAAGGGAAAATAAATCTCCAGAAACCTTGAAATGTGTTTGAGAGGAAGCCCAGTAATTCAATCAGTATAATTAGTGTCCCAAATTGCGTCAAAATAATCAGCTGGAATTAGTGAAGGTTGAAATGTTCATTAATGTTAGATATGACTTGCTCGTAGCCTCCAGTTAACCTCCAGCTCATGGCATTGCTTCCTGCTGTCACAGCATCCTTGTCTCCATGTCAGGATGCTGAGCAGAGTTCCCCTTACTGATACGAAGCAAACAGCAGAGGTGCTTGGCTTTTTCAAATTAACTTTGTGGATAAGCTGTGCTGCATTTGTGTTCTTGGTGTTCTTGGCTCTTTTTTTTTTTTTTTTTTTTTTTTTTNTTTTTTTTTTTTTTTTGTGACAGTCAAAACTCAAGAAGAAAAAAAAAAATGAGAGTTCAGGGGGGAAACCACAAAAGAAGAAAAAGGTAAATAAATAAGAGTCTTGCTTAATTTAAGGCCCTGACTTTGTATTATTGTGACATAGCACACCCCAGTACTCCACATCAGAGAGTTTTTTGTGGATCTTTTTGGGGTAGCTGCTGCAGTGGATATAACATGGAGCCAAAGTAAGGTTTTAAACAGGAATTATTTCTTCTTTTTTGTGGTTTTACTTTGAAATTTTGTTTGATTTTAACACAGTTTTAATCCTTAGATTGTTTTCTGGTTTGTTTTTCCAGCAACTAGCATGAGACACCTTCTTGTCACAGCAAATACATTGGATGTATTTTCTAAGCATAAAAGAAAAAGGAAAGAGACATGCAGAACTGAATTATAATCAAACAGCATCCTCTTTAACTAGCATGTTAGGTCATAATACAGATATTATTTTAAGTAATTAAAATTCCTGCCATTTCCAATGTCAGATTCAATTAAACTCAGAGGAACACAGAAAGTACAAGTTTGTTATGCTATGGTATAGACATTTGCATTACAAATTTTGCTTTATAGTCCAGTACACACGACAGAAATTATTTCTGTTGTTTATATATGCTATGAAAAACAGTAATCCTCTTTTTCAAACACTTTGGAATTGTTTCTCCCCTTAAAGGGACACAATGAAGTCTTAGTGCTCTGTGTTTAAGAAAGCCCAGGCAAAAATAAGACCTTGTTCTTATAAATTCATGAATGTTTAGCTTCATGTACATGAGCATACCCATAGGGTCTGAAGAAACTACTCATGAATGTAAAAATAACCATGGGTAGATGAGTTTATAGGACAGGTCCTTGCCATTAAGATAAATAATGTAATAAAAAAAGGTTGGTCAAAGACGTTCTTGTTAAAATCTCCTCAATCTGAACCAAGACAGCAGGAATGAAATTAAAAATAGATCATGTTTTTAAAGAAGAATAAAGAATTGACTGTTGTACTCATGGAAATCTGTGTGAGTGCACATGTATCTATATAACTATAGATATAATTCTAACCTAAGTCAAGTAAATGACTATATAATAGAAAGTGTAACACCAAAAAAAAATCAGAATTAATATTCACTGTATAGCTGCTATCAACACCCTAAAACCAGAGTAGAATTAATTCTTTCTATATAGTTAAGAAGACAAAATATAGTTTGTCTTCCTAGGTGCTGAAGCAGCAGTCTGTTTTATATACCAATACAAAGAAAATTGATAGGAGGAGGGGGAAGCATTGCTTTTATATCACAATAATTTTCAATAATTGCTGTAATTTTCTGGCTGCCTTGCAAACGCCAATTGAAATCTGTACAGCACATGAAACATAATGGAAGATAATTGGAAATGAGCTGCATATCATAATCATTGTTCAAGTTATAAAATTACACGGACAAGTCTATACTTCATTGTAGCATGTAATCTATCAAATGGCAGACAGGCTGCATAATGCAGGTGACTGCGATTCTTTTCAGGGAAATGTTAAATAACTGAATGGTTTTGTAGGTTCTGAAGGGTTTTATGCATTGCAGAAGATTTGCTGAGTAGTTTGAATCCCAGGGAGCACCAGGTAGGCCTGAATGACCCTGATGAACAGGTTAAAATGTGGCTTATATCCAACTCTTAAACGAACATAAACTCTTACTGGAGCAAACTCCCAGAATAATCTGAATTTCATTCCCTGAGCCAGGTGCTGAACTGGATCTTACTCATCATTTTAGCGTAGCCAGTGGTATTTCCTCTTTGCTTAAATGTCTTCCTGTTCTGAATAAATGAAACTTTGCCACGCTCACTGTTTCCCATTTAATATAGAATATAATCTATCTATCTATCTATCTATCTATCTATCTATCTATCATCTATCTATAGCTATAGAACGGATTCTATATTGTCTATTCTATATCCTAATCTGCTATTTTTAAGTGACTGTGAAACTTGGTGTGCAATAAAGGCAACCACCGCCGCTTCATGGAAAGCCAGGGTGTGGATGTCCAACAGGACACTGCTATTTTTGGAAGTGATTGTCATTTTTGGTGCTCATATCAAAATTTAAATGACAAACACGACAAAATTCCCATAATCACAGGCAAAAATATTAAGCCCTGTCACACAAAATGTCGATCTTTGGGTGATTCCCAAACACTGAGCTTGTAAAAAATTCTTGTCAGGTAGTTTAAAGCGCAGTAGTGGGTTTCTGAAAAATGAGGATTTTCAATACTGAATAGCACAGAATTTGCTGAGTAATTTCCTTTAAGAGGGGTAGGATTTTTTTCCAATTGTCATTTTTGGCAGTCTGTTTTTTGGCAATTACAGATGTCATAATTGCCTGAAATAGAGTACCAGAAAGAGACTGATGGGACAGTCTCAAGACAGAAAATAATTAGCTCGAAACAAGGCAAGAGTTCCCACACCAATAAAAAATGCTCATTCTTCTAGAATTGCAAAAAACCATATCAATTTTATTTGTTGGCGAACCCGTGGTGCTATTAATTTTTGTGCTGTTAATTGAACAGTTGTAACTGTACGGTCACTGCTGCAGTTTCTTCCCATAGTTTTAAAACAGTTTGCCTTGAGGTGCATTCACTGGTACCATTTCATTTTTTCAGTTGGACACAAAAACTCTACTTTTGGCTGAGACCTGGTGAAATTTGAAGCCTCCATAGTTCCATTAGTTTCTTAAAAAGATAAAACTAATAAAAATCATATTTTCTAGCACTCCAAACTGTGTACGAAATTAGAAAAAATATTACTGGGAGCTTAGACTTTTCATATTTTAGAAATCAAAAAACACCTTTGACTGTAATACCAAATAGGAGTTGTTACTGAATGAGTTTCTGGAGCAGGCTCTCGTAATTGAATTGAGCAGAAACAAAAACCGTCTGAAAGAGGAGGTTTGGATTGCCTTGTCTGTAATTCCTGAGCAGCAGCCTGCAACGAAGGCAGCCCCCAGTGATGTGCTGGATCTGCGTGGATGTGGATGGATATGGATATGGATATGGATATGGATATGGATATGGATATGGATATGGATATGGATATGGATATGGATGGATGTGGATGTGGATGTGGATGTGGATGTGGATGTGGATGTGGTGCTTGGGGACATGGCTTAGTGCTGGACTTGTCTTAGCTGGGTTATCAGTTGGACTCGATCCTAGAGGCCTTTTCCAACCTAAATGATTCCAGGATGCTGTATCAGGCACAGACAAGAACATCCTCCTCCCAGTTCCCCCCTGTTTACTGGATTGATGTGCAGTGGTTGCTGTGCTCCCAGATACCCTGCAACATCTCCTGACATGAAAGAGAGCAAGGCAATTACCAAACTCCTGGGGCAGAGAAATTAATTTGGACTCATTAAATCATCTCTTGCCTGAGCACTTGTCTGTCCAAGAGCTGGGTCTTGCCTCTTCCACAATCCCTAATGACAAAACAGAAGCCATCTATTGATTTCAGCTGGGGCCAAAAGACATGTTCATTTTCAAAGTCCCTCTTTAGTACAAGGATTGGGCCTGGCATCAAATCAGGGGGAATGGTGCCTATGGAATGGCTTTCTCCCATGGACTGGCAATGGATAAACCTGCCCAGACCAAACGTTGAGTGAGATCTTACCCAGCCTGACACTGTCAGGAACCCCTGATGCAGTAGCCAGCAATTCATCCTGCTCACAAAGAAACAGACATTTAGCAGAATGAATTGTGGTAAGGCTTGTTTTATCACAGGCTTCTTTAAAGACCCAGAGGCAAAGGGCTTTGGTAGGAGAGCCAGTGCTCTTTCAGTGTGTTGGAACAGCATCTTTAACATCCACTGGTGTATACAGTCTTTGTGAAAGGTGCCAGGATGATAACATTTAATCTACATGGCTTTATAAAAATTCGTACAGACTGAGCAATTCCTTCAGCTCTGAGCATCAACCCTGAACCAGACAGGCATCTTCAGGGTGACAAAACTGCTTGGTGCCTGTGCTTTCTTTCTCCCCTGGAAATGTTCCTTATTAACATTTTCCAGTTTCGGGGTGGATTTTTTAATGTATTGTGCTATCGTGGCTATTCAGAGACACCTCTTCTGGATGCATAACACAGACAGCAAAGCCAAATGATAGCAGAATGTCATTACATGTGATGAAGCAGTGGCACACAACCATTTTGAAGACAGCATTAAAATTTCAGTCATGTCCTGTGACTGGAAAAAAGAGAAGAATTTAAACAGATCCAGAAGTGAGCGTGATTAAAGACACAGGGGTCTTTTATGTTAGAAGCAATTTAAAATATTAATATTAATTACATTTGGAGAGGAGAAGAAATATAAACCAAAGGATGTTATCAAAAAAGTGAGTCATGAACTCCTATTTTTCTTAATAGAAAACAATTAAATTTAAGAAATTAATTTAGAAGATGTATGGGAAGTATTTCTTTATAGCATTTCACACTATAATGTATCACTCCAACATATGTAAACTGGGAAAGTATCCTAGCAGAGTTAAAAGAATTATCTTTGATTTGATGCAGAATGAATGTTGTTTTTACATTAGCTGGGTTAAAACAGAATTACTTAACTCACCAATCCCCACATTTCACACACAGGGATTGTTTTTCAAAGTAAAAAAAAAAAAAAAATACAAACCACCAAAATAAAAGTTCTAAAGCAAACGTAAAAAACCCCAACAAACGCCTAGCTCCCTCCTCACCAAGCCCTTCTATTTTTATGGCTTGGGATAACACTGAGGAGTCGATAACATTGCATATCTTCATGTTGCAGGTGAAGGAGAAAATTCGGTGTATTCATTTCAGTGCCTTAACCTAGCAATGAAACTTGCATCCTAGGGAACCGATTCTGACCAGGATGATATGAATGGGAGTTTTGCCTGGGCACAAGGGAAAGGGGGTAAGATCCAGTTGGGAACTGTGTGTAAAATGCAAAATAATCCTCATATATTGCCTCTTGTTGGCAGCTGCCAGCCACTGTCACAGGAAAGCCAGAGAAGGCGAATGGGTGCTGACAAGCAGCTCCTTTTTTAGCCAGTTGAAGTGCTGAGTTAGAAAACACACTGGCATGCCACTTGTAGGAAAACTAGTTCAATAACATGTTCAATGATAAAACAAGATTTTCTTTCGCTTGGATTTAAAAATCAAATGCAGAAACTGAATATAATTTGTAGCAACGTCTCTAAGGAATGTCTTCATAGCTGCATGTAGGCCATGGAAAACTTAAGAGTGTGGAATACTCCAGATAGTGCAACGGAATATATTTATGGCTAACAAACAGAATTTTTCCAAATTTGACTGCGCAGAAACAAGCATTTCCTACTGGGACATTTTAATTGATCATAGAAAGACTTGCAAGAGAAGTGCCTGGAAAGGATTGTACCTTGGGGTGGCATAAAATGGGCACAAACAGAAAAAAAAGGCACTGAGAGATCAACAGGCACAACCCTCCTGTGCTGGGGCGTGGAGTCCACACGCTAAAAGTTCTGTTCTGACTCACATTGCCTTGAATTATTCTCTACAATAGCTTTTTCCAGGCTTTTGCCTTGTGCTGAGCTCCATTTTCATCAACTGCCTCATCTGACAGGAATTTTTAACTACTAACTACTGAGGTTGTTGTGGGGTTTCTTCTTTTTAGGGGGCTATTAATTGTCCAGCGCAGCTCCATGTCATTTTGAAATTACCAACTTGTTCATCACCCTGAATCCTCTCCTTATGTTTCCTTCTTTGACTCTCATTCATTTCTGCTTCTTTTATGACCTCATTACTATTTATATTTCAAAGCATATTAAATCTAGATTTCACATGAGAAAAAATTATAAAAGACAAGCCACCCTCAAGTCTGACTGTGTGAAGAAATTCACAGAAATTAATACTACACAGAAATGGTTTGTTACTTAGGAATTAGTGCTCTGTCCTCACTGATTTCTTTGATGTTATTTTTAGCCTTGTTAGGAATCAGGATTTTAAACAAAAACAAAGTTATGGTTTATTTTCACTTCAGTGTTTCCCGTTTACAAAGATTGTTTCTTCAGAGCTTAGAGTGCTTCCACAGGGATAATTAATCTCCTCCTGAGCAAAAAGGGAAGGGTGTCTGATGGCCACCTACTTTCTTTCCTCACAGCAGGAGTGTCTGGAGCCTGGGATGGCCTCTGTGATAATTATGGACTGCCTTGGGGCTGCTGTAAATTGGGTTTACCTGAGTGATTCCTGGGGGACTGTGCAGGCAGCAGGAGGCCGTGAAGGACAGGTAGAGGTTGAGCTATAATCCCTTCTCTCCGGCTGGTTCCCTCTGCTACAGCAGAGCTGAAATAATGTAGGAAGAGCTCATCTGTCCAGGGAATTCCCCCATGTTGGGCATATCCTTAGGAAATTGGAATCTGCTGGAGTTTCAGGTTTACAAAGCTATGGAAGAAAAAAAATATTAACTATTGAAATCTGAACATATTTTAGCTGAAAAATAATAACTCTCCTCCGCAAGAATAGATTTAGGAAGTTTTGTTTCGTTTCAGAATAAAAAGTAGAAACTTTCTTCCTTTCAAGCAGATAGGCTACTGCTCTTCAAGAGACTCAAGTGGAGAAATGGAGATAATACTTAAAATTCATGCCAAAACTTTGTCTTTTTAAGGTTTGTTTTAATCCAGAACAGTTTCTTGATCCAACTGAGTGGCCACCACAAATGCTTATGTTAATAAATGCTAATTCACCTAAGAAATGAGAGCCTAGAGGCGGGACTAGTTCATTCAGAAGCACTTATTTTCCCATTATTTTAAAAGTGCTGTATTTATAAAGCATTGTGGTTTTCATGCTGTACATGACTGGTTGATAATTTTTACAGTGGAGTGGCCTGAAATTAGGAAGTTGTCTGTACAACTGTTTTGTTTGACAGTAAGAACAGGAATTACCAGAGATGAGCAAGTCATTCAGGAGATAATCATCTTTAATTAGTCTTGTCTGCGTGTTCACAGATAGCCTGTAAATTAATACTCGCAGTTGACTATCGTGATCTTTTCATCAGTAGATGGTTTGTGAACAAATCCACTGTGAATATTTGCTTCTTTGCAGCCCAGCTAATACCTGAGTTATGTAATTGTGATTATCAGATGGGATACTGCCTTTTTCCTGTAGTCTAGTGATATTAATTAAATTTATTATCACAAGTGTTTGGGAAGAAAAGCACATTGGAAGGATAATCTCTCACGAAGGTAGCTGGAAAGAAAGGAAGAGCAGATGCTTCTGTTATCAAACAGAAGCTTTATGACATGTAGAAAGATGGATGAATAAGTTGATTAATTGACTTTGATTGATCTCGGGGAAGTACATATCTTCTGGTGGAAGTTTTTAGGAAATGCTTACACCACCAGTAAATTTTGGATTCTGCATTGTCTTAGTCCTTTCAACAAGTTGTTAAATTGCCTAATAGGAAGCACACAAAGCAGGGAAGGGGACACCATTTATGTGTTGACTTCTCTGGGTGAAATACTTGCCAGACTTCCTTTGGTAGCTTTTTCCAGGGACATCTGGGGCTTTGAAATTATGTTCAGATGACATGATCCTAGTTATGTTTTTCGTCTCTCCACACACACAGAAAGTAAACATATGCAGGTGGTTTTGATGCCACTTATTCAAATTAGCATCTGAATTTTTGAACAACCTCTTTATCAGAGCTCGAAGATGATGGGAATCATGTTCTCTTTTTATTCTTTGCAAACATTTTGTAAAGCATCTTTGATACTGCAAGTTGTCATCCCAATCAGTGGTATGAAGTAAATGAGTCTGTTTTGGGGATCCAAGCTGAGAAATAAATGCTCTTGGCTTGTTTTTCTTAGTAAACCACCTCTTCTTGGAAATGTTTATGCTTTTGTAGAACTAAGATACTGGAACATGAAGAACAGGAATGTCTGTTTTTCGTATTAAATCAAGATTTTATTCATAGTCTCACAATACTATTTTTTTATATAATTGATGCTGTGGTTTTCTTAATAAGATATCTGTCCTTGCCTTCTTTTTGTGTTATTCTTGATATGACATCTACCATTAGATGCTATTTTGCTGGCATTAAAGAGAACACTACTCTGAATTCTGAAGCTGCTCCTTTTGTCATAGTCCCACTTGTAATATTAATGGCAGTTAAAAATAACTAGTTCCCTTTTCTCTGTTTCCTCTGCCTCGCCTCCTGTGTGTGCTGCCTGCATTTTTATTTGTGTCTCTGACAGACTGTATAGGTCTCCTATAGCGATGAATTCACCGACCAAATCTTCCTCTCTTTCAGATAAAAACAGTTCACTGCTGAGTGCGTGGTGGAGATTTTGCCTTCATTATTTATGAAAACAATCACGCTGGTGTTTTTCACTGTCTTCTCTCTGGTAAAAGGGTAATTTTGTACTTACAAGCTCAGAATAAGCTTTAGTAATTTGAGGTTGGCTTAAGCAGAGCAAGTCTCCTTTGCTTTGTTGGGAAATCTGGGCAGTGGAGATTTTCTAGTGGCCAGAGAACGATGTTCCAGACTACTTACACAAGAATTTCTAGACCTCAGACTGGACATGGGATGTGTCAGAAATGCTTCTGCTCCTGTGCAGACTGGGATCAGGATCCGAATCAGCTGCCATCCTCTGCCGTGGGTGGGGAACCACATAAAATTTCACAGCCTTGGGCTTCTCCTGAGCAGTCAGAGTTCAGAGGAGATTGCTGGAGACAAATTTTTCTCTGAGTTACCTCCAGGAACACTTCCATAACTTCCAGGGTGCCAGTTAGTGACAGATAAAGAAACTATAGCAAGGCTCTCTTTGCCTCCCAAACCTTACAGTTCACAGACAACTGGCAATCACTACATGCAAGGGATATATGAAATACATGGGAATGAGTGATATGAGGGTGATGAGGCACTGGAACAGGCTTCCCAGAGAAGCTGTGGATGCTCCATCCCTGGAAGGGTCCAAGGCCAGGTTGGATGGGGCTTTGAACAATCTGGTCCACTGAGGGTGTCCCTGCCCACGGCAGGGAGCTGGAATGAGATGGGCTTTAAGGTCCCTTCCAACCCAAACCATTCCATAACTCCATGATGATTTATTTCTGCATGCAGAATGGAAATGCTGAAATCAGTGTTGAAAGCTGATATGCTTAGCTATAATATGCCACTGTCTGTCCAGGAATTTTTGGGATATACATCACCTATGGACAGAGCTGTGTTGTGGCTGGGCTGGTGCCGTTCATCAGCTTCCTGCTGCTTTAACTCCAGAGCGGCTCAAATAACAGCCCGAGGATTCACTATTCTAAATTGCACAATGCCCTTCGAGTCCTTCTGCAGTTCTTATTTCAAAAACCTCATCATTTTTTTTTGTTGTGGGTATGCATTACTGTGGGAAGATAATATATTTAGAAACAACGTTGACTTTATTCCACTGCTTCAGCCGGTACCGGATGGCTCCGGTGCACATCCCTAATCGACAGCTCTAGATGTCTGCAAAACGACTTGAGTATTTCATTTTGCTCCTCCAGACCAAAGCCTGGAGTCATATATCTCCCTCAGATATTTCCTTTCCTCACTGGAATCACCCTTCCTATAATTTTTCTGCGGTGGGAATGTTTTAATTGATCCCCTGGAGCCCTTGCTTCCCGCTGCAGCCGAGGCAGCCTCAGTGGCATAGGCAGTCCATGAAGCCCTTCAGTACTGCCTGCTCTCATGCTGCCTCAAACAGCCTCACACTGCCACTTGTAATGGCAACAATCAGCACTGAGGCAACCTGAAAGAGGAGGGGGAAGGGCAAGCTAAAGTCTGACACCAGAGACAGAAGACAAGATTGAATATAAATAGATGTGAATCACTATTGTGGCATCACTATCGGAGAAAGGTGTCATTTTTTTTTTGTTGTTGTTGCAGAAGAAGCTCCAGCGGCACACAGGGAGTGAATTCATAGCAGGTACAAAGCCCCTTCTGGACAGAAAAAAAAAAAAAAGAGAAAAAAATTGTTTCTCTATTGCCCAGGTGTGGTCTTCATATTAGTTATAAATAATATGAACATTGGATACATATATATGTGTATATATAGCTACAAATGCAAATATATATAAACTCATATAATACACACACACACATATATAATATAAATTCCTTAATATATATAAACTTCCTAATCCCGTGCACTACAGAAAATTTATATCAGTTGAAGATGGAAACACCCAAGCTATTCTGGCAACACAGACTACAGCTGAAAAAGACCATGCTACAATTAAAATGGGGTGGTCTCCAAAAAGAAAACTGCATTAATCTTCTGCAGGGACTGAATGTATAAACATTGGGCAGAGAGAGGGAAAATGCTCTGCATGCTGAAGGAGCTCGAGTTTATCTGAGAAATTTTAATTAGAGAGCAAATCCAATGTTTCAGTAGGCTGCAATTGCAATTTTAGAATTTTCTTGCTTCAGCAATTCCAAATTTAGCCCTCAAGACATCCACTTCCTCTATAATAAGCCAATGTTGAAAGTTAACAATGAATACACGTAGTAAAGCCACAGAGCATCTAGGAATAGAGTTGATAGGATTTCACCAAGGCACTCTCTCACATTCTCCTCAACTTCCTTCATCTCCATGGGATAGCTCGGGGGCTCGGAGCACAGGGGAGGGCTGAGGAACCACCATTGGGGCAATTTGTGTGTTACAGAGCTGGGCGTCCTTCAGCAAGGGCAGCTCTGCTCTGAGTGCTTGAACACAGGTGTTTTATTGCGCTGCTGTAAATTCTTATGCCTTGAACTTCGGGGGAGCCCTTGTTACCACACACACAAAATAAACCCCAAGCACCTGCAGAGTCACAAAAATGATGTTTTTTTCTACCGACAGCAAAAGTTCAGGTCTGTGTGAGCTCGCACCCAGCCTCACCTGCGGCTTTGTGAAGCCTGCTCTGCGCATCTCAGCAGCACCAAGACCCTGCAGGAGCTCTCCCAGGGCCAGCTGAGTCTCTCTCTGACACAGGGATGAATCCATGGGAGGCTTTGAGTCAGACTCTGCAGCTGTCCTCCCTTCTTTATGGAAAGGTGCAAAAGCAAGGGACGTGGATGAAACTTCTGTGTAGCCCCCGTAAGTCTTGGTCATTTTTTTTGTCTCTGGGAACTGCTGTTCTTGACATAATTTAAGGTGGCCGAGCTATAGTTTGAAGGGCAATAAAGTGCTAAGCCAGCTCACAACCTGCTCCTGTCTCTGCATCCTGAGATACTGATGCTGGGGGATGAGATAATGGGGCTGGGGGAGGTGTTCTTGTTCCAATTTTTCCCAAAAGCTCTGTTCAAAGAAGCAGCGTATTTGCCAAAAGATAGATTATGCAAAATTGGCAAGATGTTTATCATGCTGCAGAGTAAAGTTGCTGTTAGGAAAGCAAATGTAATTAGTGGTTCATTTTCATAAGAGGTGATTTACAGCAAAGAGATGATGCTTTATCAAAAATCTTTGAAGGTTTCACTTTTGTGCATTTCTAAAAAGGTGCACTTGTGTCTGATGAGTCCCCTTCTCAAGAGCAGATGACAAGTGAGCACTTTAACAGCAAAGCTTATGCTTAAATGCTTTTTTTGTCCATAATAGGCATTTCTCCTTCAGTCTGGATCTCCTGTGGATGGATGGAAGAGACTGCTCCTAGTCTGGCTCCTTGGCTGTGCAGGGAAAAGGCACTGATCCCACTGGAATGTTCGGTGGCAGACTGGGCACTGCCGCTCCAGTGTGGTGTACTAGGCTGGGTAAAGGATGAGAGAAAAGAAGAAGAAGGAGACAGATCTGCTGGCAGCTGTTTGATAATTTGGGTATGTTAACACCGTGAGGCCACAGGACCATTGCTTCTGCCAGGGTCATGCCCAGCTGTCTGTCTTAGAGGAATAACTGCTACACCTACCAGGGGCTGGAGGAGGAAAACAGTGTGCCAGGGAGACAATATCTTTCATGCCACACTGCTGTTGCACCTTTCTGCCTCACCTCAGGTCAACAAATGCTGCTGCAAAAGTAGTCTGCCTTTCTCCTTGCCCACCACCAGCACACCAACACCCCATTTAACTTACATTGCTTTGAATGCTGCATTTTATCGCAATGAGTTCTTTTCCCTCGTAGTGTCTCTTTTACACTTCATGGCAGAAATGATTTTGGACTGTTCCCGTTTTCTCCCCGTGACCAGGGGCCATCAGTGTCTGCTGTGGCTCAGGTGGTGCAGGACAAGGTTTACAGCCAGACCAGCAAATGGCTCTCATCAACACATCGCAGCCTCAAAGTCACCTGGAGGATTCCGAGCAGCAGAACAACAGGCAACGTGCACAAGAGGAATGAAGGAGAAACCAAGCTAAAAATAGCACATGCCTAGAGAAACCATTCAGTGTGATCGCACCTAGGGCACCCTGCTTTCATGAGCACCAACTTTGCTCACAGAGGAGAGGGATTTAAAATAAACTAATGATCAGGATGCTGTGTGGCTATGGCAACACCCTGGCTGTCACTTTATAAACTGTACATTGCATATTGATTGCACTTGGATGTGATGTGGTGAGCTCTGTGGGGTTATTTCTCATCTAAACCTGCAGAAGATCAGGGTGACCCAGCAATGTACATTTTTTTTTGGAAGAGGACTACTGCTTGTGCAATTCATCTCCTCATCTCAGGAAAGGCTAACACAGCAGTGTGAATGTAGGGCAAGGATATAATTTTAATGCTTTAGTTGCATAGAATGAGAAAGGTGGGATAGTTCTAGTTAAAGAGGATTGCCCTTTCATCTGGAATGCCACATGTAGTGTTCTATGTAGTTTGAAACAATTTAATTGTGGCTTTTCTCCACCTTGACTCAAAGCACATCCAAACTGTAATAATAATAATAAAAAAAAAAAGCTGAATGAAAATTTAAAAGCTTGTTTAATGAGACAATTCCTGTCAGAGGCTCCCCGAGTCATCATCTTCTCCCCTGTGTATGAGTTGGAGTGCTAATATTTCTGTAACCTTGCCCCTGGTTGCTGAGCCTCCGGTGCGGCTTTGAATTCACTACAGTGAGATGAAAGTGCTTACAGGGCTGTAAAAAGCCATTAATACCCAGCCAGGTCAGTAGGGTATTTATACACTGCATTCAGTTTTACTTTGGAGATCCTCTAGGAGAGCTTTTGGGCTGAAAAAGTATCTGTGTGGGTAAGGAACTGCAGAGGAGCAGGGCATGGTTCTGCCTCAGGATAACGCTGCAGTTCAGCTCTGCAGAGCTCACTGTAAGCTCCTATTTGGCCATGCACTCCTTATCCCATCACAGGGCACATATGCAAGATGTACAGGCATGGACATGCCCTGGGACTCTCCTAAATTTAGAGTTTGGCAGACGTTTAAACTCTCTTCTACACGCTGAACTATATTTAGAAGGTGTGGCTCCAATAGCAAATCCTTTTCCCTGTATTCCCTACTTTTAAACCTTTTGAGACATATTTGTACTTTGGTCTGTACTACCTATAGCCTAAACAAATGGACAGATACTGCTTTAATGGTATTTTTTTAATAGCAAACTAAATATTCAGATAAGGAACTAAAACTGCTGTTAAAGCATAGATTTATCACTGAGATTTTCTCTTGGTGTTTGGTCCATTGCAAAGACCCAACAACTTTTGACTTTGTATTTCCAGTTAATGTAGCTTAGGTATAGGTTGTTTTTCTCAGTAGTGCTCCTCAAGGGCTAATGGCACTCAGGGTTTCATGGGCAAAGTCCTGCCCTGATCCATGCTTTCCCTGAGTGACACAGCTATTTATCCAACCCAGTCACAGCAGGAAGTGTTTAGGTCACTGAGAAGAGAGGGTGGAGACCCTCCTTAAGTGATTCCCAGGGACAGATTCTGGTGCCTCTGGTTGCAAGTGCAATCCTCTCTTGGAATCACAGAATTGTTTAGTTTGGAAAAGACTTCTAAGATCATTGACTCCAACTCTTAAGCCAGCATGGCCAAGTCCACATCTCACTTTTCCCTTCCCCATGGCCTGAACTGCTTCCCGTGCTTTGATGTGAAAGCACTGATACTTTAGCAGGTTTTGAACAGAAGTATTCACATTTACAGATGTATTTTGTGGCTATATTAAAATAATGTGTTGTTTAGTTTCATTGTTTAGACTGAGTTGGGGGGCCACCTTTATGTCTTTAACCTCACTTAAAGGCCATCAGGGAGACTTGGCTCACACAGAGCACCCTGGTGCTCTTTACAGGATCTGCTTTTCTTAGGAAGACAGGTTACACCAGTGGGAAAGTCTGTGCATGCCAGAGGTGTGGAAACCTGTGAAAGATTTTTCAGGCATTTCTGCCTGAAGAAGATTCTTACAGCATCAAGGTCAGTCACAGAGCCTGTGGACAATGTTCCCAGGCAGGCAGATGTAAACAACTGATGTTTTGAAAAGATGTTTTGAAACAGGTGTTTCCCTTGGCCAATGGAAAACCTTATCTTGGATTTGTTTTCCACACACCGTTCTGCTCACTGACACAGACACACAGACACTCTCTCACGGCATGGATCGAGAGAGAAAGAGATTGCTCTTTGATTTTTGCATTTTGCATTTGCTTTTGCCTTTGCATGAATAAAAGAAATAGCCTTCTGATTTCTGAGAATGGACTCTTTTTTGTTGTTTGGGCCCTGCTTAGGGCCACATCATTGAAACACAGAGGAGCACTGGGCATGATCCTGAGGAGCCCCTACCCGACATCCTGAGAAGGACATCTCCAGGTCCCCTCCATAAACCAGGGGAGCCTGCTCAGCTAGGCTCTGACTCTTCCTCTAAGCTCCAGGAGACTGAGCTGGGGTGGTTCTGTCTGGTGTGGAAATTCTCCTTTCCCTCTCTCTTCTCTCTGGGATTATCTCACCAGGAATAACAAAGAGGAGGGTGCCAGCAGGCTGCTGTTCCATGGTTTGGGCATGTCATGTAGCCTTGTGCCTCAGGTACCTGCAAAAGGTGCCAAGCCCTTACTAATGTTCATCACAGATCGAGTGCTGTTGGCATAAAATATCTGATTAAAATTATTCCTCATTTCTTCCTCTTCCAGCATTTCATTCCCTGAGGAAAGGAGTCTGTATTGATATATGACTCAATGGGAAAAAGCAACTATTCTTTTCCATAGGTATCTAAAAGTGTTTCGTTCATTTTTCTCCTCTAATTTTTCTTCTCCTCCAAGCTGCCAGGCTGTGTGGAGCCATGCACCACCTGTAACTCTTCTACTCTTCCATGGGGATCCAGATGCCCTTTAAACAGTGGTTGGATTATTGACAGCTCACAGCAGAGGAGGGAAATTTAATACAGCAAACGGATCAGGCTGGAAATGTGTGAAAAGCTGACTTCTTTTCTCCCCTGCTGTCACTAGTCCATCTTCCTCCCTTCCTTTCTGTTGCTCACCGAATGATGGCCATATGGGAGGTGCCTGCTTGGGAGGACTTTATGGAAAAGTTCTGCAGGATAAATACCAGGCAGAGATGTAATCTCACAGCAAGCTTTTCTGAGCTTGAGCAAAGCCTGAGTCATTTGCACAGGAGGAACAACATCCAGGGCTCTGTCAGAGCATTCTCTTGAGCCTACAAGTGCCCAGGGGTCCCAGATTGTTCTGGTCCCAGTCTCTCGTGTGCTGCTCAGGAAACACAAATAAACCCTTGTGTTGTCGGGCTGGGACACAGCAAGAGGTTCCCTTGCTTACAGCTGGTGTGGGGAATACTTTTCCCAAGCCACTCCTGTCCTTGTGTGGGGAGGAAAGGCTTGCAAGGGGGAATGTGAGCAGAAGTGGCATCTGGGCTTGCTTTGAGACCACCTCCCACGCTGTTCCAGGGCTCTCCTGTCAGCCCTGCAGGTGGGAGCCAGGTGGGACCAGTGCCTGGTCTCCTTCTCAGCTCTCCCCAACCCCACCAGCACCAGAGAACCACTGCAGCTCCCACCCCTCCTTGCTTGTGAGGGGCTGACTTTGGTGAGGCAGAGGAAGCACAAGCTTCACCCTTGCTACTGAAAAGCTGCAGCTGAGGGTGGTCCAGAGGGCAGTCCCATGGGTTCCAGGGACAGGATGAAGGATTTATTTCCTTCTGTATCTAGCTCAGAACTTTCATAACTAATAAATTAAATGAATACTTCCAAAACTGAAAAAAAAAAAAAAATCTTTGGCTCACAGGTCTCTGAAAAAGAATCACATAATCTTTCAAATTTCTTTTTTTCCTAGTCAGTTATTCAGATAGCACCCAATAAAAAATGCAAAGCTGGATTGGTATGAGAGGTGGGAAAATTTTTAGCTTAGAATAATATTAAACAATCAAAACACAGTAAAAGATAAATTCCTGGAGTGCAATTACATTATGCCAAAAGCAGACATGGTCATATATATTTGACACCTATAGCAGTTTGGAATTTTCTGATCCTGTAATATTTCTCAGATCCAAAACTGCAGCTCAGATTTGTGCACTGCACAGCAACCTGAGCCAAATTACTACCCATGTACTCCTGGGTGCCAGCTGTGTGTTCATTTTCACAAGGAATCTGCAACTGAATAATCACAGTGGTCAAGGGAAATCTGAAAGTGAAGATAAAAAAAGTCAACAGAACTCCAATTTAGGTCAGTCAAAGTTGTCATCTTTAAGGTCTTTTCTCCTTAAAAAAAGACCTTAAAAGGTCCTTTAAAAAAGGAGAAAGGGAAAAGAAAAATAGGTAGGATATTTTATACCTTTCAGATTTGCTTTTTCAGGGTGTTTTCAAATTCAGAGGGAAAAAACCTCCAAACCCTGCATGGGCATTTCAGTTCTTCAAAGACCTAAATCCTGATACCACAAAACACATAGACCTTGGACAGAAATGAAATTAAATGAAATTAAATTAAACAAAATGAGCAACCCTGCATTCTGTTTAGATTCAAAACCTGAAATTCAGAAAGTTCTCTATCATGATTTTTAAAAGTTGGTTGGTAAAAAGTTTGTTGTGTGCCTTTTCAGTGTTGTTTCAGAGTCAGTTGTTTGTTTTTTTTGTGCAGTCTTTGCTTTACTGTGTTCAGAGAAAATTGCTTGAAGCAACGGTTTGTACTTCCAGATTCTGTGCTAAAATTGTTCCTCCAATATCAGGTGTTGTCTCGATGTGCTTATATTTGTGTGCTGTATATTGAGAGATTGTATCTCTAAATATACTCAAATGTTACTCCCCAAAACCAGTGTATTTCCCTGGGAAGTTGTCATCAAAGGTGCAATTTTTGACAGTGATTTCCCGAAAGTGGCTGTTTTCCATGCAAAATGTTTTATGCAGGCTGATAACTTGTTTGACACAGGCTACCAGAGTGCTACCAAATGTTTAGTTACTCCTGAGCTCTGCTGAGATGGATGCTGTGAGCTGGAGATAAAAGCTCTCTTCCCCATCATCCCTCTGTCTTCCAGGAGACAGGCAAAAAGCACAGAGTTCTCCAGAACGGGCCAGGAGATATTTTTTCTGTTAAAAATATTTCTCGGCAAACGAGGAGGTGACACCACTGTTTCTGTGAGAACACCTCTTATCCTGTGAGAGCACCTCTTATCCTGACATTTCCCAAAACTTTTCCGCAGAGATGCTGTGAGGGAAGCGGAGATGAATGAAAGTGAGGAGCAAGTGAGGAGCCTGCTGACAGATGAAAGCTGTAACTACCTAGCAGAGCTACCCAGGCCTGGCCTGTGGCAGCAGAAGGGTGGTGTCTCCTTCTGCTTTTTAGCCTGCAGACATTTATCGCCCTTCGGTCGGATTTCCATGCTCCACCTCACGAGGGTGGAACTCCTCTGGCTCCGCTTGAATTATTACTGGTTCAGATATTGTTATGTTTTTGGAGACCCTCCAAGTTCAGTCTAAGCCACTGAGTTTTACATGGCTTCCACTCAAACCCATTAATTGGCATCGGTTCAGCTGAAACTTGGTCAAAGCTTGACATCAGCTTAGCATATATTTGTGAATTTCCAAAATGATGAGTGCTGGGTGACACATGTTCTCATCCTTTCCATTACTTCCTAATGGTAGGTGTATAACGAGCCAAATCTGATGTGTCTAAGTCAAAATAAATTCATTAAGTCAATTTATATTTGCATTTTGTCAGACTGTGATATCGATCTGCATGCATTTTAAGACACAGGAACATTGTGCCTATGTCCTAGGAGTGTTTATTGAGCAAGTACAGGTCAGCAGATGCTTAGCAAGCAGCTTTTGCCTTTTGTAATTTTTTTTTCCCAATAAACAAGGTTCAATTATCCAGAGTTTTACAGAAATAATGTCAGTAAACTATACATGAAACTTCAGAGCTCTACAGGAGGAGAACATTTGACAAAAGAAGAGAGTGACCATTTAAGAAAATGGAAGTGAAGCAGCTGGAAAGTACCTGAGGAGTTTGCATTCTTGATTCCTCTTTGACTATTTGTGTCAACATCAAATATCATACCCATCATGAAATGCATGACATAAAGAAATGCAACAGCAGATCAACATCCCTGGATATTTGGAGGATTCCACCATGTTGCTCATTCAGTGTGTTGCAAATCTACGAAGGAAGTAAATCCATTCAACCTATTATTCACCTTTTCCCTTCCTCTCTCCTGTTTCTCCCAAATCTAGCATTAAAGAGAAGTCAAGAATTTTGCAGGTAGGGTTATAAACTTCATGTGAAGCTTTAATCTAGAATAAGAGGTGTGGAATCATGCTTTTAATATGTGCGTGTGTGGAGGCTTTTTATCAGAGGAAGTATTCTTCTGCCCTGGGGTTTTTGTTTGTTGCTTGAAGAAAATGAGGCTGTTAATTTTGAAAGCTTCACATGACAGCCTAAGTTGATGAGGAAAAACTTGGTGCTGCTGCAAACCATTCACCCACTGAATTTAATAGTACAAATAATTACAGAAATAATACAAAATGCAAGCAGGCAGCAGCATCTTTGTCAGCTGTTTTTATAAAGAAGCCAGAAACCTTTGAAGGGAGAACAGCAGTAAGGAGAACAGGCACGTTGGGATATGGACCTGCTCTGTGAGCTGAGGGATTTAAGAGTTACTTTTCATTAGTTCACGCCAGCAGCGAATTTCATCTCCAAAGGCCAAAAATTTGGTTTTCATGCATTTAACTTCTAGCTAGTTGGAACCTTTAATAGGAGCCTTGTCCTCTTCATGGAGGCTCTGGTGCTTAGAAAAGTGTAGCTTTTTCCATGCCTAACGATCTGCTTTTTGCTAAACTGAATAAACACGATCTCTTTTAACACTCACTTTCCTCCTGCTTAGTGCTTGGCACCCAACATTAATAAAAGTTTATTTTGTACAACTGTGTTTCCCTGGACCCATGAGGGATCACATGGCTTCTGATGCTCTGCTTTACTGTCAAGAGAGATGGCTGGAGGGGATTTGGACATTATACTCAGCATATACTAAGTTCAAATACACTGTTTTTTTTCCCATGCTTTGCCAAATTTTTTTTTCTGTGTCCAATCTTGGCTTGTGGCTTGGGGAGTATGTGCCTGGCATGCCAGGGAGAAGCGGGGGGACAGCTGAGGAACATATAGCTTCAAACAATGATTTTTTTTTGCTTTTCTTATCCCCCAGAACTGCAGGAGATGTGAGTTTAGAGCACCCCCCCAGGGCTTCTTTAAATTGCATCCAGCTGCAGTGGCCTCTAATGGGAATAGTCCATCACAGCGGTCAGCAACGTCAACACCGCTCCCAGCCACAGCTCCCAAATCCATGGGGCTGGGTTGTGGCCAGGCATTATGTGCAGGCATTATTGTTTCTCCAAACAGATTGCTGAACATAGTGCTATCCCTGTAAAAACGTAGAGAGAGAGTCCTGCTGGTGCCCCACGTGAGGGCAGCCTGCAAGGTGACACCAAGTGACAAACTGGAAGGGACCTGGCCCCATAAAGGGACTTTGACAGTGTTAACGGCACGCTTCGGAACGTGTTCTTAATGGGATTAGGGTCACCCAGGTGACATGGGTATGACAGAAGGTGACACAAAAATCTATGGCCTGGTGTGTCAATAGCAGTGAAATAACATGGGGATTATGCAGTTATTTTCAAGAGCAAGTTAACAATCAGGGAGCAGTCACGCATTAAACCATTTATAGACTGGAAATAACAGCTTCTCAACCCACTGTAAACACTGGTTTTTTGGTTTTTGTTTTTGTTTTTTTTTTGCTAAACTGTTGTAAAACATGAGCAGTGACATGCCCATCACGTGATAACTCAGGGAAGACACAATAAATGCTAATTTAAACTGAAACGGAGCAAATTGGACAGGCTTGGGCTGTGCAAGCACCACCACCTAAATCTAGCACAGGGCTTGAACCTAAGATGTTGCAGCATGAAAGGTCAAAATCATCCAACGGCTTCTCAAAAGGCTCGTTCTTTATGGAATATGAAATCTCTTATGGAATCTTTTTCCTCTCTGTCCCTTCCTCCCCCAAATCCTGGGAATGTTAAGAAATGCACAAACCAGATGACCTCTGTAGAAAGATGAATGAAGCTATTATAAAGAGATGAGTGGCTGCAGATGGGGAACAGTTATCCTTTTTGCTGCTTCCCTCTCACTGTAAAGTCTCGCAATGAAATCACGATCCCATTAGTGTCAGAGTGAATGCAGCCAGAGAAATGAAGGGTCAGGATATTCACCACTGCCCTCTGCGTACCAAAACTTGAGAATCTCACTTGACCAACCCAAACAGGTCTTTGTATTTTTGTTATTCCTGAGCTTGCAGAGGCTCCCACAGCTCAGGGAGCTCTCTTCGCTGCCCACATCTTTGATGGAATCTGTTCACAGCAGACCCTGGGCTTGCTCCTGTAATCCCATCCCACGATGGTGTGAGGATTCAAGTCCATTTTCCCTTAATCCTGAAGGGCTCTGCTGAAATACAGCATCACGGGGTTTTGATAGCAGTGGAAGAGGCAGAGAAAGGACCAGCACATTGGGAAGAAAATCTGATCATAAACCTCTAGGCATTGCACCTGTGGCCTCACCCAAGATAGCTTCCCATCCGTGCTCTGCCTGATTTGGAAGGTGGGCTTCAGCCTGGGCTTCCTGTATCCTAAGGCAGATCCCTCCATTAATCACAAAGGAACTTCCTCACTCACTTTCAAGCTCTCCTTTTGCCACTTTCATTTCTTCACAGAAGGCTTTTGGAAGTAAAATAAAACAAAAAGCGAAATCAAGAAAATTTAAAAAAACCCAAAATCCACACCATGTTTCCTGCCCAATGCTCAAGGATGAAAGCATGGAGCTGATGGGAAATAGATGAATACATGTATTTTCTTTGATCTGCATGTTTCTGGGCCCTTTCTGTGTTTGTGTTTCTTCAGCAAGCAGGGTTGGGAAGATTCTGACTGTTGGGTTTGGGTTGTTTGTTGGGTTTTTTTTTTGTTTTTTCTTTTTAATATTTACACTGCAAACACAACATGAAAGCATTTAGTTTGACACCACAGTCATCCCAGGAATGCCAGATTCAGCGTGGTTCACCTAAATTGTAGGTTTTAAGCCTGATGGGTGAAAGCAGCTCAGATTTGAACCTCCACTGTATTCTTCAATGACAAACCAAAGTGAAAGTGGACTTCAACACTGCTTTTTGAAATTTCTTATGATTTCAAATACTCATCTGGAAGTGCAAAGTTCTACTTTTGCTGATGAGCCTTATTTTGCAGAGTTCTCCACAAACTGAAATTAAATGAAACAGCGGTATCAGAAGAGTCAGACATAGTGTGATTAAAGGTTACTTATGTTGTTTTCCTTCTTTATCTTTTTTTCTAACTTACCTTGTTTTAAACTTTGTTCTAGACAAAGCCCAGCTTTGTGATTCCTGTATCCCTCCTAACAGTGCTTTGGGGCTCAGGAGGTCTGACCAGTCCTTGCACTTCTCCTTTGAGTGGCTCTAGCAGCCTGCTCAGTGCTATCACACCATCAGCTTTTGTCTCTGCCTGGCAAATCTTCTCCCTTTTGAAATACCTCCTCGTGAAAAGGCAAGGACCTACCCAATTTATGGAGAATCCAGACTTCCAGCTAAAGTTAAAGAGCTGAGGAGGAGTCTCCCAAAACAGAGCTCAGGCCAGGACTTGCAGACATTTGTGTTTTCACCCAGCTGGGTGATTTCATCACTGGAATATAGAAGAGGGTTTTTTTTTGGGGATGTTACAGGGATGTTACAGGTGAAAGAAACGAGGCAGGCTGGTAGATGAGTGTGAGGGAGATGTACAGTCTGTCCACAAAACCCAGAGCAAAGCTACTTTTGAGGATAAAGCAACAAAGGCGAAGACAAAGGATGAGACTCAGGACCTTTGTAGTGTGTGTGAAGGGCACAGTGATAGGACAAGGGGTAGAAGAAAATATTTCCTGTGAGGGTGGTGAGGCCCTGACACAGGTTGCCAAGGAAAACTCAGGATGTCCCATCTCTGGAAATGTTAAAGGCCAGGTTGGAGAGAGCTTGAAGCAACCCAGTCTAGTGGAAGGTGTCCCTGCCTGTGGCAGGGGGGTTGGAACAAGGTGGTCTTTAAGGTCCTTTCCAACCCAAATTGTTCTGGGGTCTATGACTCTGCTCTATGATTGCAGAAATGAAAAGTTGCAGAAGGACCAAAGTTTAGATTCAGTCCAGAGAAAAGCTACAACTCTCAGAAAAGATGCTCCAAAATTGAAAGTTTTCCATAAACACACCCAGAGATTGGAATCATATGTTCCTTGAAATGAAGAGAGTCGCTGGCTGCCTTGATGAGGCTCCACAGGGACCAGAAGGTGGAGGAAATGAAAGACAAAGTGCTATTTTTATGTCCCCAATTCATTTCTATATACAGTACAAGAATCAGTCACTTGCGTTGTTAAATGCGCTGAAAGTTTCGCTTCTTGTTCTTCAAAAAGGTGACTCATGGAGTTGTGCGGTGCCAAGACAAACTCGTTTATTCCCCTTCACTGAGCATTTCACTTTCCCTGTAGTGTACCCTGCAGGAAACCTGAGAGTTATTGGGACTGTCAGGATTTCTCTGGTAGGACCAATCCATTTCCATGACTTCTTTCTGTAAATTTTAATTGTTATTCCCTTTCCTGTATTACTCGAATAACACAAGCTATATAGAAATGAAGAGCACTCAGGAAGGAAACACACATGCAGTGAAATGAGAATAATAGCACCGAGTGATAAAATAAAAAATGCTGTAAGATGAGTTTTCAGATCAATGAAATGTTTGTACAGGATGTTGAATTTCATGTTAGAGATTCAGCTAAGTTTCTTCAATCAATAGAAATTTATTTTTCATCGGGTTAAAGATATAGCAAAGAAAGAATGGAGTGGTATGAGGCATAAATGACACCCAGGCTACTTCACGTAGTAATGTGGCGTGCCAGGATGATCATCCATAA
The DNA here is from genome assembly GCA_013396875.1 of Vireo altiloquus. NCBI lineage: Eukaryota > Metazoa > Chordata > Aves > Passeriformes > Vireonidae > Vireo > Vireo altiloquus. Next base: position 92,144 of record VZRF01011150.1, on the reverse strand, counting down.
ATTCCTAGCTGGCCATTTCCAGAAGATTATAAACCCAGACTGCTGTTTAAATAACGTCCTGGCTTCTGTGAAAAAACTGACACAAATAATGAAATTTATCTCTCGCAGTTAAGTGTGACAAAAGTGCTCTAGAGAAGGGCTGAGCTCTGTGAAACCATACACACTGGTGGATGTATGGATTTCCATGTGTTTTCGTATGATACCGTGGCTGGCTCTTCAGTCACCTCCTACAGAACCAGTCGTGCAAGAGGATAAAGAGACTGACACAAAATAAAGCTGGGGTTGTGCACTGCTTCAATTTTAGAAGCAAGAACGTTGTATCTATTGGATTATGAATTCTCACATCTGCATCAACGACTCTCACAGTCCAAGCTGGGATCAATGCTCTGCTTTATAAACTATTATTAGATATTCCCTGGGCTAGAAACAATGATCTCCTTTCTGTCATACCAAATGAGTGCTCTGATTGCTGGCCCTCAGGGCCAGTCTCTTGCTTTCCACGTTTGAGTCTTGCTGGAGCTTTGCTAGAATGGTTAAATACTCAATATGTGTGAAAGAGACAGCCCAGAGCCTGACCAGCAAGGTAGTCATGGGAGAGATGGGGAAGGGATCAGGGCGAGAAGGGTAAGGAAGTGAGTGTGGGTTTTCCACTGGCATTTTATAAAAACACAGATTTTGACAGCTGACTGGGTTCCAGCCCAGCTTGGAATTTTCTAAGCAAAAGACAGGCTCACCCCAGAAAATCCCCTTATTTCACTGCTAATCAAGTGAGTGCCCAAGGCACTTCTCTGCCTGACTTAGGGCAGCCTGCAGGTCCTGATAGATACCTGGTTTGGTTTGGTGTTCTCTTTGTACAAAATTCCCTCCTGGACATGAGAAATCTGTCATAAAATGTCTGTTTCTGCAAAATTAATTGAAATTGCTGTTGGCCACCTTCCCTGAAGACGTACTGGGCATCTTCAATTAACCTTTGTGATTTCTTTACTAATATTTTGTTATGATATAAATATGGGGGTGGAGGGGAAACGACATGATTGGATTTCTGTTGTTTTTTTGAGAGTAAATTATTCCAGTACACCTATGTATAGGATGATGGATCAAGCTGCAATTTTTCAGGCTTATAAACATCTATAAATTGGCATGCAGCTACTTACAGCATTTTTGCATGTCCTTTTCCTCATCCTGTTTTGTTCCAGATTACAGGCTGCTGTCTAGTGTCTCTAAGCATATAATTTGTAGCAATAAACACCCAGCCATGTATTTATAATAGATGCTGGGAAGAAGCTGGTTTGCTAATCCTGCACTAAAAGCCTCAGTTATTTTGTTCGGGATTTCACTCTCAGCAGTGGCTCTCTCAATGTCTGCTCCTATCTCAGCTGCTGGCTGCTGGATAATATTTTGTTTGTCCTAGTCAGGCTAATGTGCATTTAAACATTTTCATCAGAGTTTTCTGGGCTTAAGTTTTGTACAGATGCCATTTTCAGGTTTCTGTTACTTTGAAGCCCAGATGAATTTATACCCGAAGCAGTAATGCCATTTTTGCATCCATAGCAAACTGCTGGGGATGCTGGCATATATAAATCTGGTTTATACAGCAGAGTCAGGTCAGCCAAGGACCTGCCACAGTGTTTCAACCTCTTTCTTGACCAGAAAAGAAACAGTGCTCCTGCCACTAATGTCTAGATGATTTAACCTCTGGAAATGTGTCAGTGTGACTTTATGATGTATCTCCAGGTAGCAGTGGTGGAGGAAAACCTGGATATTGTCATTCCCGAGTCTGGATTTGGGGTCTCAGGGTAGCGAGTATTTAAACCAGCCGCTTTGCACAGATAACAAGGAATGCCATTTATAATTAGCATTTTGCTCCATAGGAAGCGATGAGCTACACACCCAATATTCCCAGGGTTCAGAGGAACTCTGCATTTGAGCCTGGCAAGTCGATATCTCCAACAGATTAGAGAAAAGCATGCCAGCTGGCAATTAGAGCTCTGAGCCCTGGTCACAGAAACATCTGCTCTCGTTATCGTGTTCTTCAGTTCTTACGTAACCATGCATGGATTTCTCTCTGTTCAGAAACCACTCGAGCATATAATAAATAAAAATCAGTGTATTGAAACCTCCTTGCACGGCCTGACGCCTCCTCAAGAATTTATTGAGTCACTTCAAGTCACTGTAAACTCCTGTAAGATGTAGAAGAGAACAGTGCTTGAGATGCTGTAGGTAGGGATAAAATGACAGCTGATCAAAGCACTAATCCTCTTTATCATTTAGAATATAATCATCCAAACAGGCAGAGCTGATAAGGAAAAAAAGGTGCATTTTTTCCAGTGAAAAATAGAAAATAACTATTTCCAAGTTATATAGTAAAACTGCAGTGTGTCTGACTCTGACTTCTGTCTCTGTCCAGACTCACCACTCAGCTCTATTCTCCTCCAACTGAGGACATTTGTTTTCTAGGGAAAAGACCTTCAGGATTACAAGAGCATGAGGTCACTTAGCAAGTTCCTTGATCAGGATGTTTGAACACCCAGACCATGGAAATACTCAACATAACTATTGCCTTATCCTTTGCAGCCCACATCTACGTGGCTGATAATATAATACAACATATTTCCCATAAATGTTCTTATGCACACCCTTATAAAAACTGTCTGAAGAACTTGTTCTTCTATAGACAAAATTAAAAGTGTTGTTTTAAAGCATAGTTCAGCTGAGCTAAAAAATATTTTTCAGATTTCCTGTGGGCCTGAAAAAAGTGATTTGTTTTACTCAACTTCTAAAAATTAGATTAAGTTATTGTCTCAAGTTTCTACTTATACAATTAGAAAGAAACCTATCCATATGAAAAGTGCTGGATGTAATATATGGGTGGATATAAAATAACACTTTACTTCATATAGCCTATGTCAAGGTTAAATCCCTTGATTTTGCTGCTTAAATAGTGTCAACTGACTTATCAGGAGAGCAGAGAGTCTTCATTTCCTCCTTCAAGGTAAGCCAGAACTTTGTAATCTCAGATATTTGCACTGCAGAAAGCAGCACCCCTTTTGGAGCAACTTCCTGGGCAAACCCCAAGGAACTGGTTCTACCCTTTTTTTGACCACATCAATCTCCCACTGGCTGTCCTGTCTCCGCCACCACAGATATTCCATAAACACTTTGCTTCTTTTAGACTTCTTTTTCCCAGCAGTTTCATTATTAGCGCAGGAATAACCTGAAATGAATAAGACTGTGGAAACAGCTCTTGTTGTTTTGACACACATCCCACAGCCCTAGAGACTGAGCAGCCTTATCATGAAAGTTGTTAAATGGAGAGTTAGCAAATCTGACCTAAAGCACTCAAAGAAAAAATTTGAGTTATTATTATCATCCGTGCGGGCAGTAATTACAAATTTTCATCATTTACACAAGCGCCTGTGAAGTCACTGCTAATGGTTTTAGGGGAGCACTTGGATGGAGTGTAAGTGGTGGGATAAGGATACGGATAACAGTGGAATTTCAGGGAAGATTTAAACAAATCCTTCAAGTGGGCTTACAGCTGTATGGCCTTCAGCTGACCTCAAACTCATCATCCCAAACTGCAGAGATATCAGGACACCAGCATTTCTGGTGGCATCAGACTTTTATAGGTATACTCACTGCTAATCACTGAGAAATTAAGTAATTCAGTCGACTCAGCCTTGCCCTTGATTTCCATTTGTAATGGATTGGGGCTTTATGGCAACATATATCTCTGTCAAAACCAAAAAGTCTAAGTTCGTATTGGGGTTTTAGGCAGAGAAACAGAGAAAACAGGAAGAAGATGAACCCCTTGAAACTGCAATCCTTGTACTTCCCATATTCATATTGTATGAAGTTGTAACTTCATCACCAGAGGCAGAGAAAAGTGATATCTCTGTGTGTGTGTGCTCCATCTGTGTGTCCCACAATTAAGTTAATAAATGCAATAGAAATAGCATCAAAGAAGGAGAAAAATACTAAGAATGTCTTTAGTGCTGTGCTGCCCTCTTGACTGTTTTCACAATGGCAGAACTCTCATTAATTTTCATTATGTGAGATGAGTTAATGTAATTAACAGTAATGTTGTTGTGTCATGATACCCTAAGGATATATTGAGGCAGTTTGAAAGGAGAGGTGAGAGAGTATTTTGAGTGAAGTGATACAGCTGCAAAAACCAGGGAAGCTTTTTGGCACACAAAACCTTCCTCAGGACTAAAGAGAGACATTAATGAAATTGGACCATTCTTTCTAACCTCCAGAAGTCCTCCTGTGTCCACAAGCTCTTCCATTTTTTTTTTTAACTGTTTTAGCTGGCCTAATGAAAGTTTTTACCTCTCTTTACAAGCTTCACCTGACTACACCTGGGCACTGAATGCAGATATTGCTGATTCCAACCACAAGGATACTAAAATAAATATTTCCTGCTCTGAAATCCCCCTTCCTCTATCTTCACTGTCAGGTATGAGCTGCACCACAACTCCCACCTTATTAAAGAGAGGGAATTGTAGTAAAGAGATAAGAGAATCAGGTTTCTATCTGCAAAGGCCCTCTCATTTAGATGATGCTGTAGCAGATGTAGCAAATACCTCACAGTAAAAATATTTCCAAACAGGAGATTATCTTTCCTAGCTGTCCATCCTTATGGATATGCATTGCTTATCTCCTGCTCAGCTGCAAGAGCCTCCTGTGAAAAACAGTTTATACATTATTCAGGCTTAGTCGACTGATAGAGTAGATTGACCTTGTCTTCTGTGAAAAGAAGCAACTTTTTTCCTTTGTGGTGGCTTGCAGAAGAATAATGGCTGTGATGATAATGAATAGCTTATTCATATTTCAGAAGTGGAATGCCAACAGCATGCTAACTAGAGAAGGTCAGGGCATGCGGGAATATAGCGTGAACCTCTTAACCTTCAAGAATGATTAAGGAACTTTTGCTTTTGTTAGGAAACTCTAATCAGCCTTGTAATGGAAAGCTTGATGTTCTCCTCTTCACGCCATCTCCCTAATCCTTTCCTAGGTCACAGCTACTTCCATGCCTTGCTGGAGTGCAGCTGGCTCCCTGTTGGTGCAAGAGCCCCTCAGACAGCTTAAATATTTGTGAAAGTGAACCAGATCTAAGAAGGAATATCTGGGTGGCCCCAGGAACAGAGAGAATAGGAAGGCCCAAGAGAGGTCCTGGTGTGCTGGGCACCAGCTCTAGAGATCTCAGCATCTCCATCATCCCTCTTTTCACGGGGAAGCCCAGCCCAGATCTGGACTCCTTTTCCCACGTGTGGGGGACATGATAATGTGTTATCTCTGGAAGCTCTCCTTTCCTGAGGGGGTTGGACAGCCAGGAACTCTCTCTCTCCGGGATACAGCAAACCAGATCATGACAAAAAAGAGCAATAGTAGTTTTTAATTACCAGTGTTAACTGCTTTGTTTATTAATTACGAACACTCAAAAAAAGTATTTCCCCTGAAATGCTCCTCCAGCAGATATTACCTCAGTGGTTTATTTCACTGAATGATGTACACAAATTTGAAGAGAACTTTTATTCAACTGTTGGAGTCCCATATCTCACTATCTACATAATAATTTCATATTTCCTGTCTATGGCTGTATCGTTTACCAAAGCTGAAGCAAATCCTCTCCTTTGGAAGCATCTGAGTGTGAAAATTGTAATTTTTACCCTCTGGGAGGTCGAATCCAACCTCTATTAGAACTGGCTGGAAAATTCTAATTTTTTTTAGTGTGAGCTGGACTGGGTGCCCACAAAATGTCTCTGATTCCCTTTTGTATTTTGATGGCTGAAAGTGCATGAATGTGGCATGGATTGGAGAGATGACAAAGGATTTATAACATCCAGTCTTCACTCAGTAATGGAAAGGGACCTGTCTGGAAGTTGTTAGCCTGTAAAACCAGGAGCTACAAGCTTGTGAAGGAGGAGTGATCAAGGTACCCATTTCCTACCCTCACTATGTGTCCTGCCTCTAAATCAGGTGGTGGGAAGGGGGTTGTTGTTGAGGTTTATGATGGGAGTGAGAACTGGTTAATTCTGTCAATAAATGAAATAAGTTACCTGTTGGTTGCAGAAAGTGCAGAGGTTAATTAAAATTGTAATTGCTGTGGCCTTAGAGGAAAGGTCACAGCTTTCAATCAAGCATGGGGCTGTGGACTGGTTGTTGGTGTCCCTGCTGCTGGCTGGTGTGAAATTCTGTGCAATTTCAGTGCAGAGGCATTCCTCCTTGGTGGGTCCCTGCAGAGAGAACAGATGACAAGATGGCTGTTTAAAGCCAGAATTGGAGAGACTTGCTTTCTGACCCACTGTAAAAGGATCATCATGAAGGGAATAGAGGGGAGCCAGGTCAGCTGGCAAATGTGGTCTTTGCAGCAGAATGTTTGCTCTGTTCAGTGCAAAAATGATTTCTCCTTTCTTTAAAAGTTGGTGTGTGTGTCACACCAGTCCTGGAGAGGTGGAAGAGGAGTAGAGCAGGAGACAAAGGTGGGAGTGCCAGAAGCATAGAAAGGTTTGGGTTGGAAGGGACACGAAAGACCATCCTGTTCCTGCACCTTGCCATGGACATGAACACCTTCCACTAGAGCAGGTTGCTCAGAGCCCATCCAGCCTGGCCTTGTACTTGGTGATGAGCTCCCCTTATCACCTGGATCGTGGCTAGATTAGATGGGCCTTAGGTCTGACCTTCTCAGAAATTAAAATTGTCATGGGAAGTAATCAAACTTTACTGCCACAGAGGGTATTCATCCATATTGGAAGTACTTTTGGCAGAGTTAAGAGAAGAAGTTCAGGTTTTTCCTTTCTGCAGAAAGAAAAAAAAAGTTAAATATTTGAGAGTCATTTAAAAAGGACAGAAGGGCATTTAAGGAGAACACAGAGCTTTTGAACTGCAGTTTCAAAGTGGCCTGACCCAGGCACAGAGGTTGTTGATTATTGTTACTCAGGGACAGGAAAAAAAACCCAAGAGGATACAAGACATTGATTTTTACTTGAAGGGTACAAGGTAGTGCACAATGGTTTGGTGAGAAAAAAAACTATCATGTAGGTGCACAAAAAAAACTGTGTGTGAATGTGAGAGTGTAGGTACTGAAAAAGAAGGAAATATTTTGTAAATTTAAAGTTTGGAAGCAAGGGAGAAAACCGCATTAACCTGTGGCACAAGTGTAAGCTGGAATATGGTTTCAATTAAATTCTGGTTTGTGTTAAAAAAGAAATTGATCTGCTAGCATTAAGAACAAAACATATCCAGTAAAACAGCACTTATTATTTATTGCACCTCTGTAAAACTGACTATTGTTAAGTAGTGAAATTTGATAACAGCTTCAACCTTTGTTACCAGCATATTATAATTATATATTAGAGTTCACTTACTGCCCAGCCAGCAATGAAATACATTATTTTTAGCAAAATGAAAAGCTTCTCGATTGAATGGAATGGAATAAAACATTCCTCCCTCAATAGGTCATGAACCTTCCCAAGGTCTAATCACAACAAAGATTTCCTTAGAAATCCAAGGGGATAAAGCACAATCCAGGGATGCAGTTTCTCCTTGTGAAACATCCTCGTTCTCCACAGCATCCTACGGAGAGGGAGACAACCCAAAAGGTGTTTGCCACGCAGATGTTGCGGCGCTAACAGGTCACTTACGGCCTCCGAGTGAATGCCAAAGCTTTTGTCTGCATGCAGTGAGCACCTGGCATCAGTGGGGCTGCCAAAAGCAATCTGTGAGGAGCTGGGAACGTCAGTGACACCCAGCACAGGAGAATCGATGCCTGCACAGGGCTCTCCTGGCTCACGTTGGAGCCTCGTTCTGTGGTTTTCCTTTGCTGGAAAGGGGAGCAGGGAAAAGTGCATTTTTTTTCACGAGCCACAGCGCGAAACCTTTCGCCTTGAAGCGGCAAAATGAGTCAATATGTTGCTTTTCCCCTGCCTGCTGAATGCTGGCTCTTCAATATTTAATAGGCTGCTGGCACTTGTGCATCTGGTGTCCTCAGCCAGGAGACCGTGACCGGCAAGCTTCCTTCTCCACCCAGCATCCACCAGCAATTCCCTTTGGACAGACCCCTCTTTTCCTGCCGGCTTTGGGTTCACCCCTGCCTCTCTTTTCCCTGGCTCCTACCAGAGGAAAGGCACCAGGCTGCTCAGATGTGACCTTTGCTGGGTAGGTGTTGTGCAGAGGCTTCAATAATCGTGCCACAAGGCTGGAATTCCAGCCATGCTCCCTCCCAGTGCCAGCTACAGCAGCCAAAACCTCTCCAGAGGGAATTGCTCCCAAGCCACAGATATTTACCCATATGTGACAGGGCCATGAGTGGAAGTGTGAAGATGGGAATAAATAGAAATAAAAAAGGTGTTCAGAGGGAGAAGAGGACCTTGAGCCAATTTCACTGCTGAGGTCAATGTCTTGAGCATCTTCTGTCCTGGGGACAGCCCATGGCAAAAAATCCTACGGCCATAACTTGCTACAGATCTGGTCTTGTGTGTTTGAAGGAAACAAAATACATTTTATGTGATCTTAGTAAATTCCTCAGGTACCTGGGCTGAGTTGTTCCTGTAATATTTTACTAATAAAACCTCCGTACATATTTCTCAGAAAAAATTAGCATGGATGTTGGGATGTATATCAATTAGCTGTGGAGTTGGTCCACTGTATACACATTTACGAGAAAGATTTATGGCATGCTTAGGAATTCCCTTAAAGAAATTATATGCAAAACCCTCACATTACTCTGCAGTGAAAAGCATAAAAGCTACAGACTCTGTGTACAATGCTGCAGATGTGTTTAATTTTACCAAAATCAGTGGAGTAACTGTGGATCAGCTACAGTGTAACTTAACCACATTCAGTGCATGGAGTTTATAAAACCTGTGAAATTTTCTGGAATACTTCAGATGTTTTTCAGAATACAGAAGATGTTGAATTATCTCTGTTGAATGTAAAATGTGTGCTTGAAAACTGTTTTTCTAGTGAGGCACAGATCTAACGCTATAACGAATACACACTGCCTGTCCACTTGGAGCTGGATGCTAACCTGAGAGCCATTAGTCACCATAATCCTCTGCTCACTGACAAGGTTGGATGTGCATGAGGGTGGATTTATAGCCACTGATGAGATCTCAGCCTGATCACCATCAGAGTTGAGGCAACAGATGGTTCTCCAGGGAGGTTTCCCTAAGAAAGCTGTGTATATAACAAACAGCGCCTATATGGTTTTATGTGTTTATTCACAACATGTGGGAACAAGTATCTCATTTAGTGTTGCTCTTTTTTTTTTTTTAAATTATGAAATTTTGCCTTGTTTTGGTGTCCAAGCTGATCTTATACAGCAACATTTTTCATAAGTTTTCCCTCCATTTACCATTTGCCATTTTGACCTGTATAACCTTGTGTCATGTCTTTTTTGAGTATGTCTTTTCTGATCACATGTGGATCCTCCAGCTTAGTTTCCAGCTGGTAGCTATCCCATACTCCTGCTCCATGCCTATTTTTCTCTCACCTCAATGACAACAGCCTCTGCTGGTCTCTACCACTTCTGTTAGGAGTAATTTCCTCACAACTGCTCCAGATTTAAAGCTCTGGTACCAGACTGCTCTAAGAACATCAGCTCCTGCCTCTATCCTCTGAACCATCACCTGTAACCCCATTAATCCTGAATTATTGCTGCCCTAAGTCTCACACAGCTAATTAGGATATTTCCTCCATATCTTACTGTAGTGGGTTGGAGCTGAGCTGATTGATGGACTTTTGGGTAATCCCACACCTTTAACATGTGCCCATGTTCTGCTGATTTTACCTGTGGATATAAGCTCTATTTTTAAGCCAATGGCATTAAAATGGCATTAATGATACATGCTGAATCTTCAGCTCCTGGAACTTTGACGTGTCTGGTGTGGAAATGCTCTGGTCAGGGTTTGCTTCTTTCATGGACCAGGAGCTTTTGCTCCTAACCCCATGGACTCTCCTTGTCACCAAAGCTAAGAATCATGGAATCTTTTAGGTTGGAAAAGACCATTATCATTGATTCCAACCATTAACCCAGCACTGCCAAACACACCACCAAACCACATCCCCAAGAGCCACACCTGTACATTTTTTAAATGCCTCCAGGGATGGTGACTTGATTCCCTTCCCTGGGTAGGCTGTGCTAGAGCTTGGTCACCCTTCCCTTCTTTCATGTGCAATATTCAGCGGAAAACAAAGACAAGCAGGCTGAAAAAAAGCCAGAGGAGCTCCTGAATGCCTGATTAGTGTCTCTGAGTGCAGGACAGGGCAGAGCCCCAGTCCAGAGGCAGCTCAGTCACAGCAGCAATCGTGGCTTTTCGTGCTGCTCGTGGCCAGCATCCAAGAGCTGGGGTTAAATTACTGCTCCATTATTTGGTTCTGCACCATTGTTTCTGTAATATGGGAACAGGCTGAGAGGAATTATATGGTTACTGGGTTTTAGAGGTAAATAGAACTGATGGGTGAGTGGTTTAGCAGCATTAAAAAAAGGCTTTTATGGACTTTTCTTCCTACTGGGGAGCAGAGGAGCCATTTTGGTCTCCGTAATGCTGCTCTTTCAAATGGAAGCAGTGGGCCTGGTGAATTTTCCAGTTATAATGTACCTAATTTAAAAAAAATGAAGATATTTCCATATTTTCCTGAGATTTTTCTTTATCAAATATGAAGTCTCATACCCAACCAGCCCTGAAAGGCCCATAAAATGTCATTTCTTCAGCAGAACAGCTGCCTAAGACCAACACAAGCTGCCCTGACTCTTTTTGACTGGTCCATGGGGATCCTGACACCAAGTGCAAATGGGGTAAGAGTAGTAGGTATCCTCCCTAAGTGCTCAGGGCTGGTGGAAGCCTGGGTGAGACATTTCCAGCTCAGGATAGGACAAGTGAAGCAATCCGTCTCACACTGTAGGGATGGCTGGTGCAGCATCCCCAGGACGCATTTTTATTCTTTGGAAAATCTGCTTGCAATCACAAGCTCCCTCAATTGTGTCTTCTTTGTACGTTTTGGACCTAGCATTTATTTTGGATATATTCTACTTCAATGGCATCTCAATATAGAGGAGACGAGAACACCTTGTACTTGGCCCTTTGCTCATGGTGGAAGAGGGGACATGTGATGAAGTGTCTGTTTTCTTAACAGGGGTCACACTCACAGCTTTGAAGAGAGCACACAGGAGAACTTTTTTCAGGAGAATTGCTACAAAATATTAAAACACTCAGTTGAAACTTTTAATGGGAAGAAATGATATTATCATGTTTTTGGACAGAAAATATAGAAGAGGTCATCCGTGCCCTGCATGCTCTTACAGAAGTAGTGCTGCATTTCCCCATTTAAACACTGCCTGGATTGTTCCAGCCTTAAATCAAAATCAAAACACGAAACAATGGAAAAGATGGGGTGGATATGAGGGGGAAGCCTGGGTTCTCCTTGCTTTCCCTAGGGTCATGCATGGTCAGAGTGGCACAGGGCTCGGTGTGGCCCTGCTGACATCCAGGCAGCCCTCGTCATGGCCCTGCAGAGCTGGCCACAGATGGTCAAGGGAGTGTCTCAGCCTGAGACCTGGGGGAATATCCTCTGTTCTCACTGGCTCTGACTTGCCTGGGATCAGGCCAGACTGGTTCTCAGGTGCAGACCAGACAAACTACATCCTATTCATTTAATTTTGGCCATAAGTCAGACCTCTGGGCTGTTTGTATTATCTCTCTGTGCTGTCAAAATTCAATGAATCTTTTCCCAAAAGTCTAAAGGCTATATTTTTCAATCTCTTTCCAAGCCTGCTTGTACTGTCTGGTGCATATGTTAAAGCAGTTGAGCAACCATTCTCACGCACAGCAATTACTGCTTGTTTTTTGAAGCCACCAGCTAGGACTGGTCTTGCTTCTGGTGCCTCAGCAGAGGTGGGAGCAAAACTACAAAGCTGAGATGTTGGTGTTACTCTTGTCATGACCTCGTTCCATATGTGCAAGGTTTCCGTGCCTGTGGTGAGTGCCACACCATAGCTCAGAGTCCTGCATTTCCCTCATCCCTGATATTAGGATATCAATATTTACTTGATGGAGAAGTGGAAATGGAAAATGCATCCCTTCTCTGCATGGGTGATGAGATGGACCTTCATTAAAATGCAGAGTTTCCCAAGGAACTAATTTTATAATGGCCATGGATTTGTGTGTGACTTGGGAGATAAAGCTGCCAATTTGCAACTCTCTTTATTATATTAGTATTTATGGAGCCCTATTAGTTTTGGCTTTTTGGGACTTCCTTGACAGTTTGGAAAGAATTCCCACTGTGTAAGGAGAGACTTTGCATAGGTGCTGACACACAGTGAATAGTTTTTTTTAATCTTGGTACCTACAAATCATTAGGGCTTTGGTGCTGCGGCTGTGACAACTGGGAATGTAGGACTGGGTTTATAATGAAAAATCCCTTTTTATTTTCAGTCAACATCACGTTGAATAATCACTACAGTACAATGAGTTTTTTGGGAGCATTGTTTCTATTGTAAAGGAAATGTCTGCTAGGTAATCATTTCTTTCTCCCTGTGATACTGCAAATATATTTGTGGTACTGGTGTCACTCCAGCAGGAATGGATGTCCATCTGCTGTGTCGTGATCTTCTCTCACTGCAAGGGAACTCTTCCTGCTGCATTTTATCTCCTGCTTTAAATAACTTTCCCATAAAAGAGACATTCTTCTCTGAACACACGGATAACAATGTGACCAGCATTCCCGCAACTCCATCCAAGAGCTGCTGTCAGCCTGGAAAAATATCCTTAAAAGCTCTCACTGCTTATTGACTTAGAGGGAAAGGATTTGGCCCTGAGATGATCCTTGGGTGGGTATGTTTTGTCCACGTGGCAAAGCATCACAGTGCTTTTGACAGCAGAAAGATTTCCCACAGCGTGGATATTCCAGGGTCTGCCACCCTTGGCAAACGACATATTTATTAACAAAACAATGTTTTTCAGGATAATGTCCAGCACTTTGACCTTTCCCCCTCTCTCTCACACAGTAATTTTTCATCTGCTTCTTGCCAAGCTGAAGATTCTTCCATGGATTTTCTAGCACCGTGTAACAACTAACAGAAATTGCAGTCAATGCAGTTCAGGCCTGTGGGAAAGTAAAGGCATCTTTGGGTAAATAAACCAGAAATAAGAGACAATTCACAAGTAGGCTCCAGAGGCAGTGGGAATATGAAACTGCAGAGAAATGCTGAGGGGAAGAGGTGGGGGGACACATTACGAAAGTAGCCCATCACTTTTATTTCCTTCATACCCACTCCCGTGGTCTAATGTGAACTCGCAGACGGAGCCACGTGATGAGCTGGCACCAAGGACAGTATTCTCTGTAAAGAAGAAATTCAGTGATTTCCACATGCAATCAACAAAACTCTGCCTTTGGAGTGATGTTCCAGACAAGACTTTTTTATGCTGTTTTGTTTGGTTTTCCCCTGAGCTGTCTCTTGCCCCACACACACACTGAGGGTCCAGTCGCCAGCTGAGGGACGAGCCAGGCCCAGCTGCTCTTGGACACAGGCACATCTCACAGCTTGCGATCCGGGCTTTGCCCCTGCCAGGAATTCCTCGGGGCTGACCGTATGTGTTGCTGACTCGAGTGGTACGGAACACCCAGAAATGCCTGGGAGCACACGGATCTTTTGCCAGCAGGGATGAGGAGGCTGTGCCAAGTGCCTATTGAATTCCAGGCATGTGCCATCCTCTGCTGCCGCCCCACTGCTGTTGAGCAGGCAGGATGAAGCCGGATCCAAAGGAGCAGTTGTTGTGGAGTCAGGCTAAGGATTCTCTGGTGGAGGTGGCTGGGATGACAGATGGAAGAGCATGTTTTCTAGACATACTCCAATCTTTCTCAAAATCTTTTGCTGTTTCTAGAATCTGGAGCAAAATTTCAGCCATGAAAATATTTCTGCACTGAGTTTACATCTGGGTTTTATCTCACCTGAAATCATACTCTCCCTATTTCATGTTCATTAGCTTTTCTGGCTGCTCTTTCCCCCTGTTTTTGCCCTCTTTTCACTTTCAATAAACCAACCGAGAAATGAACTCACCAGTCAGGAAGGTCACTCTTCAAACTGCACATTATATTTTGTTTATAACCACAGCAAATTTTATGGTCTCCATGAGCTAGGAACTAAAATAAATAAGTTTAATAACTAGGTAATAATGATAGTGTATAATAATTTCATTAAATTAACTTAAGTGATAAACAGTAGCTACCATTCACTGCTAAAATGCATATTTAAGGATGAGATGGATTTTTCAAAAATCACATATAGGAGGAGAGGAATCCTTTAAGATGTTAACTCTGCAAAACTGTAATACTAAAATGTGATGGAAAAATTGCCAATGTAGTTAGGTGAAAGAGAGTGTAAAATAATAGTTCAAGATCCTCTTATTGCTCTGATAGTTTTTAATGTTGATTTTTTTGTTTGTTTGCTTTTTTGATCATGCCTCATGCATGACCATTTTCCAGAGAATATCACTGTTCATACAGAAGAAAGCCTAGGACAGGCAGCTGTGGTGTTTGAGTTAATTTTATCATGAAGGGACCAAACTCTCTTTCCTTTCTCTTGTGAAGAAACATTTCTGATAGTGGAAAGACTGATTTATATGGAAACAGCCCTAGAAGAGACACAAACCTGCTTCTTTTCCCACACACCTATTTCCTTATAACAAGAGTAATTGCTACATTTTGATGTCAGTGTAAGTAGCAATTTGAGTCTTGTGCCTTATAATTTGAGAATGTTATTATAAGGTGGAGAACAGAATTTGGAAAATGTAACTGCTGGCAAAATTAATGCTGATCAATGCTAATATTATTTTATGTGTTTTGGCTCTTCACCATCCTGGAAAAAAAAAGAAAGCACATTATGTAGTTAAATACAAAAGTCACTTCTTCATCAGTATAACTCTGGGATGAATAATATGCACAGGAAGTCAGGAGAGCTCTTGAGAAAATGAAAATAGAACCCAGTGTACCAACACTTCTGTGCCAAAATCTAGACCAGCAAAACCAGCATGTTTTCACTTAAAATAATGACTTGAAACAAGTATTTAAAAAGGAGGAAGAAGTCATGTGACAACAAGTTAATGGCTAAGAAGGGGAGAAGAATAGTATAATTGGCCACTTAAGGTGGACAGTGTTTTATGTAATTAGTTATATATAACATAAATATAATTATAATATTATATCTGATTCCTTACATATATATATATTTATTAAAAAAACCTCTAAAGTTTGCCTACATATCGGGGAATATAATTCAGGACCAAAAAACTGAACTGTACAATCATCAAGAAGCACTCCTGGGAAGCCAGCCCCACCCCAGTGGGCCTGGCCAATGGATATGAATCTACACTCTTCTCTGGGATACTGCTCAGACTCATTTCTCTTGGAAAAGCAGGGGTGGATGTGGCCTCAGGAAAGACCTCTTGGGTGTTCTGGTTTTACCCTTTCTAAGAGTCATTCACATCGGCTGGGAGGACTTGGCAAAGTGAGGCTTTATGTCCACTTAGAGGACTATTATCCAAAATGCTGCCCAGATGAAGAGTGAGACTCCTCTACACATATAATGACTTATCAGTGTTATCATGAGCAGGCATTTCACAGCATCCCAACTGCATGGCACTAATGAGGTGCTGAGCAGCCAGCTGTAATAGAGCAGCATGTGGGGAGCTGATCCTCAAGATTTATGGTGCATCTTTTGGTCTCTCTTTGGTCCATTTCCTTAATCATGATGCTGATTACCAGGGCAATTGTTTTTGGTTCTCATTTCGTTTCATTTTACTTTCCTTGGAAACTGTAATGGACCTTTGTTGGGTTTTTTTTATTCCCCTCCAAGCTTTAAATCAGCTGCTCTTCTCCCAGGCAGCCGCCGGCACAGAGAACACCTTGCAGGCACTGTTGTGTTAAAGGCACCCAAGTGTGAAGCAAAATAATTAAATGGGGCTGACACGGCTTTCAAAGGGGTTTGCTGATCTATCCATGACAATTAGAGGGCCTGCAAGCCTTGCCCAGCCACTTGCAAGCAGGGCGAGTGTATTCTGCAGAAAGGGTTTTAGAGCATTACCCATAGTAAGACTCGTTTTTGTTGGTTTTTGAGGAGGAAGCAGTTGGCAGAACTCCAGCCTTTGATGACAGCCAGAGAAGGGGAGGGAAAGGTCTGACTCAGGAGTGCACTCTCAGTTATTTATTTTTGGTTTTTCACTCCAACTTGATCTATTTTTTTTTTCAGCTAATGGGTGGTTTTGAAGCCGCATGAGAAGTCAGGGCATATCCCCTGTGCCAGGGAGACACTGGGGGAGACAGCAGAGCAGGTTAGGGGTGGCATGGAATAAGCCATTTACCCCCAAAATCAGGACACTCTTGCATGTAGCAAATGGAAGACAGAGGGAGAAAGAGTTACTGATAGCGCTAAATAAAAAGTGGGGCTGAAAAATAAGGTTATGTGCTATAAATCAAATTAAATACAGCCTTTAAGCAGTGACTATTAATTACATGCTTGAATTGAACTGTGTACGTTACTCATTTGTGGGGCAAGTGCGATTGCTCATCAGACTCTTAATGAATCCACAAGCTTAGCCTCGGGAAATTAAAAATTAAAATATTTCTGGTGAAATTCCTGATACAAAGAATCAGGTGTGAGCATCCAAAAGGGGACAAGGTGCCTACAATGTCCATCGGGTGGAATTTAAAGTCCAAAACCATGGGTTTTGTGTATTCAGAAGGGGATGTCTTAGATGCACAGGGAGAATGCATTTATACAGTCACAGTTCTGTGCGCATAGTATATCTGCAATACATATATAAATATGCATGTAATAACTTTTACAATACTATGATCAAACCAGCAGCAGTAGCACAATCTAGGGTGAAATGCTGCTGTGGCACAGAGCTGAGAGAGATTTAAGATAAAGCACTCTGTGTGGGATTGCACATTTCCTTAGCTGTACCCAAACTTTTGTTGCCAAACTCCTTTCCAGGTACTCCAGACCATGCCTTGGGGCATTTGCTCCTCTTCCTTCAACTTTCTGAACTCATTAGTTTGGGAGGGCCAAAAGTGTTTGATTTAAAAAAAAAAAAAAAGAAAAAAAAGCAGTGAATTCTAAGAGTTTTGGAAGATAAAAAAAATTCCAACTTCTGAAATGTTGCATTTTGTTTGAAAGGATTCCTTCTTCATTTTAAGTCATTTAATGACTCCACAAATTCTGGAGTCCAAACTCCACAAAATCTGAAGTGATTTAGGCAAAGCTAAAGTGCTCTCCCTTTCTGACTGGTAACATTCAAACAGTAACACAGTGTTGGAAGAGGTGCCTGGTGCATTTGGCAGGAGCTAAGCAGCTAATGTTTTATCAGCTTGGAGTTAATGATATACACAGTATTAGTGTTTCTGCCTGTGTTCTCACAAGATTTTCCATATATCACACTGGAAATGTTGTCTGATTTGGTGTTGTGAAGGTAATTCTGTTAATTCAAATGCCAGGAAACCTAACTAGATGTTCTCCCATTCTATATGTGTGTTTCAATGACAAGCTGATGAGGCAAGGCAGAGAAAGGCTGAGAAAGGGGAGTGCAGGAGCTGGTGGGAAGGGTTCCCTCTTCTCCCTCTGCTTTGTGGCACCTTCCCTTGAAGGAAGAGAGAGATAGAATGGAGATAAGTCTCTGCTGAGTCTAAACTCTCTCTCCCCAAGGTTCTTCAGATGGGCTGTAGTCATCCTTCTGAGAGGTTGTCCACACTCCTACGAAATTCCACCAGTGCCAAATCACATTCAGAAGTGCCTGGGAACGAGGATCAAGCCTGTAAGGTCTATTACTGCTTTTTTTTTTACTGCAAATGCAAAACTTCCTTTAACTGGTGGGACAGCTGCAAAATGCACACATGAGCCTGTAGATGTTCCAGCAAAGTTAATCAGGAACAGAGGGCAAGAGAAAAAGTTGACCATTGTCAAGCTTCTTTGTTATTGTTGGTTTTTTAAAGTGAAGTTAATTATCTTGTAAGGTTTGTGTTAAAGTTTTATTCTTGGGCATGAGGTGTAAGTGCACCCTGAAGTCTGGATTCTGGTTGAACCATTTTGGGACAGTCTTTATGGAATATGTGAATGCATTTTGCACAAATGTTTTCCTTCCCTACAGGATGGATGAGAACTCAAATCTTAATTCACATGCTGAACCCAACTGTGGATCAGAATGAATGACTGATGAGATTTTGTCCTTATTTACTGAGCTATTTATTCAGCTATCAGGAGCTCGGTATCCAAAATTAACTGTGCTACTATAATCTCGAGATCACTTGATAAGACAGTAGGAGTCCTGGGAGTTATTTCTCTTGCTGAATCACACACTTCTGCAAATTGGTGTTTCTTACGTGCTGTGGTTCTAATTTGACTGTAGTCAAACAGACAGAGTGAACCCCACATGGTATTAGAACATGAAGGAAGACTAGTGAGTGAATTCAGAATGAACATTTGCTGATATGTTATGCCTGCACCAGCCCAGTGATACGAAAAACCAGCAGATATGATAAGGAATGTGAACCCTTTGCTGGAACTTTTGCTTTGGTAAAGCCTCTCTGCAGTTAGATGATTTTGAGACACGCCTGAAACCCAGGGAATGCAAGTCATGGTCTGCTTGACTCCAGAGGGGCTCCCATTAAATCCTGGAAGAGGGAATGGCAGCCTTTAGCAGCTATTGGAGATACACATGGGGTTTCTTTTGACCCCTCATGCATATGCAGCTTCATTTGGAGGCTGCTGATTTTCTATGCTCTCAATCTGGCTGTGCTCCTGGTGATGGGCCGGCCAAGGACAGAGGGACTGCAGTGCTCCCATCCTTCATGCACTTCTCATTTCTGTTCCTTATTACAGACTTGTGTTACATTTAGTGCAGAAGCAAGCACGGACTGCAGGGAGCAATGTATGTTGTTACTATTTTACAAAACATGTTGGCTAATGATTTACTGTGAGTAAATGTGACAGCTTCTTATTCTTCTGGGTGGCATCATAGCTAACTTTCCTGCTCTCAGTGCTTCTCAGTGCTCCATTCACTGCTTGGCAATTAGTGCCTGCTCCTCTGAGGTGCTGGGCAACCACAAATCCCATTAAATTCCATGGAAATTGAGCACAGAATTGCACGGCTCCTCTGTGTACCTGTCACAACAGCAGTGCAGAGTGCCACTTTCAGGGCAAAATAAACAAATGGTGATATAATAAATGATACAGTCATGGAGTCATTAAGGTTGGAAAAGACCTCTAAAAGTATTGAGTCAAACCATTGACCATTAATCACTAATATACATTAATAACTCACTAGGCAACGACAGCGCTTGTGAGGAACTCGTACTTCTGCTGTCAAACCCATCTGGAGGGGCTCTAAGTGAGGTTGAGCAGCTTTTTCCGGGATGAATACTCCAGCTGGCAGGTCCCACTGAGCTGTTAATGTCACCCATGTCCACACTGGTGTCGGGGCCAGGATCAATGGTGCTGCTCCCATCTCCCAGCTCGGAGAGGAGCTGCGGTGCTGGGCTCATGGCGTTGTCCTTCCCGAGCCCACCAAGCCGGGCCGGCTCTTGAAATCAGCCAGCAAAGAGGGGGGAAACCTCGTGGCAGCTGCACAAAGCTGCTTTGGGGCACGTTAACAAGCCAGAACGTATCTCCATGCATACATTTCTCCCTGGTCTGTAACAGCAGAGCAATTGTCTCACACTTCACTGTGCGATACACATGGCTAACAACTAACACTCTATTTAAAGAAGCAGGCAATCCCCCTTCCCAGAAGCAGTTGTAACACTGTGAACAAATATCCACAGGGACACATTTTTTTTCCCTTTCTTTTTCCCTTTTCTTTTTTTATTCTAGTCTAATCAGAAGCACTGCAGATTCAGCCATCTATAAAAGCATGCCCCCAAAAGGAATTCGATTTATTTTTGCGAAATGAATGCGTGGCTTTTATTATTCATGGCAGGTATGGTTGGAATCCAAGTAGGAAAATTGTATTTTACACTACAGTCCCTTGGGTAATGAATTAAATGGTAACACCAACATGTCTAACAGTGAAAAGTGCCACCCTATGGAGACACTTTCAAGAAAGCTGAGTACACAAACTGTGGGAGAAGAGAAGAAAAACTTTTTTTCTGTTTGTACCTGTATTATTTAGTGATATTTACATTCTTTTTTGTTTTTCTTTTAAGGAAGGAGATACCTGTGTTTAGAATAAAAGCTAAATTCTGGTCTGCTTCATCTATGTACCATCCTCAGACCCTGCTCCCTTGATTGTCCAGCTCTGGCATGCCCCAGCTGCATCCTAGACACCACAATGTCGAAGGGGAAAAAATGCAGGCTTGGGACTCCTCCTGGAAGAGAGTCAGGATGAAAGAAAGGTATCCTGACCATGAAATCAATATATAGGAAAATTTTCTAAGTGGTTCTGCATCTGCTTTATGCCAACACTTCAGCAAAGGTTTGGTTTCTGGTTTGGGTTTTTTTTCCTGTTTCTTGCTTGGAGAAGTATCAATCCAAGCCTGGCTGAGCCTCCATACTTTCCCATTTCAAAAAGTCAGTAAGCTTGCAACAGCATTTTGCCTTTTGGGGGGTGAATTTTTCATGAAAGAATTTAACTTCAACAAATGCAGCCTGGAGCAAACCAGGCTTATCTCCAATCTGTTGGTGGTTCAGAGCCTTTTCCCAGAATGTTACTGACCTGGCAAGCTTTGGGCACCTGGTCACTGGAGCAGGCTAGCAGAGGGCACTGCTTTCAGTAAAGCATCTTCACAGTACTTAAAGAGATAATTGACAATATGTGGCTGCCTCGCTTGCATCCATCTACCAGAGGAAAATTGTCCTCTCACCTCTCTTATCCTTCTCATCCTTCCAGGATGACGACAGGTTATTATAACTGTTTTATTTTAATAGTTTTTATTCCTATGTCCCTCAGTTTGTGTGTTGGCTGTGGCAACCTGAGTTGCTGCTATCCTCCAAAGTGCCTCTTGGTTATTAATCATTAATATCCTACAGCAGAAAAGCAAGGTTTTAGCACTAGGGTCATACAATAGGTTATTTAATACAGAATCAACAGTGCATTCGGTAAGTCTTTGTTCCTCTCTCCAGCACTGGAGTTGTGAAGAGGGAAAGACGTGGATTAAATTACACTTTCTAAATTGCATCTTTCCACATTAATAAGAAAATTAACTTTAGGAAAGAATAAATAAAGAGCAGGGAAGGGATGAGTGAGAACTGAGACTGCGCCGTGAGACATTGGACTTGAGACTCACTGTGTAAATAAGAGAATTGCTGGCTGAATCCTCCACTTTTCCTCTCATTCCCATAATCTTCACACTCAGGCTGTTACCAAGGAGAGAGGAACGAACCAGGATTTCCCATCATAGCTACTTGCCCCTTTCTATCCACCTGCATTACAGGGAGCTCTGAAATAAATCACAGGCTGGATTTAATATGCCAGTTGTAACAATCTGTGGGCAATCTTGTCGGCACCAGCCAGCAGCGTGTATTTTTATCTTGGGAGCCTTTGGATTCCCTCTTGTTAAAAGCAGCAATGCACTTTCCAAACATTTCTGCTCTTCCAGGAGTATTAAGAATACATCACAGCCTCAACACTCTATTAACCATACAGTGCCTTTCATCCAGGAAGCTCAAAGAGAGAAAATCCTAGCCCACATCCAACTTTAATGTCTCTCTTCAAATACATGTATTTTACCTGTGTTGGCAGTGGAATATCAATATACCTGACTTGATTGGTCTCATTGTTATTTCTATTCAAATCCAAAGGAAAATTATAATTTTATATTGGGATAAATTTTAAGGGATTTTTAAAAAATAAATTTTCAGCCTAAGTTGAAGGGACATTGTCAAATGTTCATCTTGATTGAAAACCCAGTATTTTTAATTTTTACTCTGTCTTCAGTTTTTTCTGTAAGAGGTCAGAGAACCTGGCACAATTTAAAAGCAATTTTGTATTTCTACTTTCCCGGGCAATAGCTATGCTTCAGTAAGTTCTTTTTAATCTGATTTATCAATTAAAACAAAATATTGCATGATATCTAATAATAAACAGAAGGGCATTTTAAAAAGACATACTTAACTTCTCAAAAACCCAAATGCTTTCAAAAATAGACTCAGAAAGCTGTGTCAGTATTTTATGGAAAATGAAGAACAGGAGTCTGCTAATTCTTAATTTATTTAGTTTTTAATCCCTGGATTTCTGCCTGGATGCTGTTTCCTGTGAAGCAACCTCATCTCCCCACTCATTTGGTAGATATTTCAATGCAGAAGATGGGAAGTGGCAGAGGGATTTCAATGCAAACAGGGCTAGAAATGTGGGATGGAATCCCTGCCCCCAAGTCATGAGGGTGTGCCCATGTGTGTGTCCAAGAAATTGCGGGAGGGGAAATGAAAGAGGAGCATTTCTTTTGCACAAAGAAAAACATTCTCATGAAAATATTAATTTTGTCAAGTAGCCAATGTTCTGTCAGAACGTTTTGGATCCCATGTCTTTTAATTAGCCCTGGTGCTAATGAAAGTCCAGCTGTGGAATTGGTGTAATGTGAGACAGGGAACAATCTGAGTCCCAGCCTGAGAGTTTGCGATGCTGAGGGGACGTGGTTTCGTTTTTTGAACTCAGAACATGAGTTCAATAAAGCTATTGACAAGAAGAAAGCTGCTACTTATAAATGCCTTCAGATTGAAGCTCTAAATTTGAAAATTGAACAGTTTTGATCTGGAAATCATTTGGAAACAATAAGGTGCTATTTTTACAGCCATTTCCTAGAAATGATTAACTCTCAACATTTAGGATTTTTAAAAATAATTTCTTATGACCATGCAGAAATGATTACTTGTGTTATGGTGATCTGGGAACGTTTTTTTCCAGAGCTTAAGCCAGAAGCATTGGAAATGAAAGACTTGACAGTGCAGCCATACTCCATGGACAGATTTCTTAGGACAGGATTTACAAAGGTCTAAGGTAAACCTTACATAAGAGCACCAAGACCCCTAGAATTTAGCTTGGTAATTCCCCATATTAGGTTCTAATGTATTATTGCTCATTAATGAGTTATCCCCTCATCTATGGAGCAAGAAAGTAGGTAATTTCCTTCATTAGTAACATAGGGTAAGATGTAACACATTTAAAGTCATTTTGCTAAATTCATCCCACATTTTCAATCCACACTTTCAGAGCTAGCAGCTGACCTGGCCATTAAGCTCTGCTAATATTTGTTCCTCACACTGTACCAGGGGAGAAGGGATTGAGGGCATGGAGATGAGTACAGGGCAATCTATCTATTTTCAGTATTGCCACCAAAGCTTGGAGAAAGGTTTTGCAGGTAAATTAATTGTGAAATTAAGCTTTTCTTCCTCCACTTTTGTCAGAAACCACATAACTTCTGATAATCCTGGTTTTGTCCTTGCTTAGGGTTGTTTCTTCTTTTCTCCTTTATGAAATTCAAGCTTTATCAGAAGTAGGATCCTGGTTTTGTAAGCAAGGGATGCTATTTTAGGAAGTTTTGGTGAGTCTGCATCATGTTCAAACAGCTGCTTAATGATTTAGCTTGTCGTCACACACTGAACAAACTCTAACATTGAGCTAATCGTTCTTATCTGATTACTTTCATTGCTTATCTGCATGATAATTTGGGAATAATTTAAATATGATAACCATTTAATCAACAATCATATATAACATGAATATGATGTTTTCTAATTTTGTTTTCATGTACAAGTCATATGCAATGTCTCCTATGAATGTGAAGATTAATTATACATTAATTAATAGCTATTTATAACAAAGGTCATCAAATTAGTTTCTGTGACCTCATTACCATGTTGCATGCAATCTAATTAACTGATACAAAGGTTGTTTCAAATGCCTATCAGAATCTTAAAGTGTCTGATTCTCTCTATAGGTACATCTGACATTTTCTAGCAAATGGAGGCAGATTAAGGGAATTTACTTCAAAAAACCTCATAATATTCTCCTTAGGTAACAGTAGGATTCTTCTATTGGGAATATTTCCCTGAAAAAAAAGTAAAATAAACTCAATTTTTTTTTTTCTTTAAGACATTAGGACTGTGTCTATTTCTCCTTGAGTTTTCCTTGGCAATAATGTACATAACTAGTAATGCATGAAAAAAATAATGCACGAAAAAAAAATCCCAGCGTGCAAGTCACAGAAGAGCAATAGTGAAGTGACACAGCTGAAAAATGGGGTTTCAAAGGAGAAAGAGTTACTTAAATGCAGATAGCACCCAGTGGAGTAGTAACACCTGGGCTCAATCCTGCTCCAGAAAGGAAGTCTGTGATGGCTGCACTGCACAGATGATACTGGCACCAGTTCTGGTGCAGGTGGGTGTTTTCTTCCTCATTTTGTGTTCTTCTTGGCTTTTCTTCAGGGTTCATTTTTTGTCTTTTTCGAAAGTTGAAATCTTAAAGTGCTTGAAAAAGAGACAAAAAAAAAGTCAGAGCGTGGCTGAAAATCTGGATGGGGAGAGGACTTTTTTCATTCCAGCTCCTTACTTATCTGCATTTAGCCACAGCATATTAACATATTTATGTGAGGAAATTCATATTAATAGCGCTCTGCTTATCTGCCAGGAGCAAAAAGCAAATGGATGCAGAATATAAAGGAGCAACACTAGTTGCAGGATTCAGACGCATGTGCCTAAGAAGGGAACAACACAGACTATTCTTATATCTATTGGGCCTGGTATATCAATGAAAAGAGAATTTAGCCCTTGAAGTTTAATTTTTATATCAAGCATTAGACCTATCTTGGAAGGAGCCTGTATTAAATATTAGAAAGTAGCCAAAAAGTTGTACAAAACTAGATTATTTGGTATTCTCATGCTCATAAGTTTTAGGGGTTTTTTTAATAAGGTAATTGAGTTTGATTGCCTGATTACAGTTTTTTGTTAGAGGAATCTTTTTCCCTGACAAATAAAAATCAATGTGTCACTGAGCTATTTAATCTTTCTAAAAAAAAAAACCAACCAAAAAACCCTTTCTGATAAAATCTCACTAGTTTGTCAATACACTTAATGGTTTGCATGAAAAAATAAAGGAGGCCCTCTCACAGGAAGACAAACTCTTCAAGCCTTCATGCTGGGGATAAAAGAAGCACTCCCATATGCTGATGCTGTGCTGTTTCACTGCAGATCAATGCACTGATCACAGCAGCCATGGTAATTACAGAGCCTTTCCTCCGGGAGCTGAGGATCCTCCGCTCCCATGGAACCAGCACAACTCAAAAGCCTTTGACAGCTTCCGTTAGGAAGCTTTGGAACAGTGAAAAGCAGGCAAACAGACAAACCACAGCCACTTTAATGGAGGGCCTCTTGTTTTCTCTCCTGTTTCCTTTTACACACCTTTGCTAGAGCTGGAGTGTAGCATCACGGACACAGCCTCCTTCTCTAAAGCTAATCAATGCAGAGACCTTGTAAAAAAATACCTTTTCCTTTCTTTTTTTTTTCTTTTTTCTTTTAATCTGAAATCAGTTTAGGTTCTGGCATCATGCTTTTTAGAAGCAGGAAAAATAGCCCACCTCACCTATCTTTTTGTCTCTTTTTGATGTGTTTTGAGAAAAGTAGATTTTTTTTTTTTAAAATGTGAAGGTTTCATGTTTAGGAGGCATTTGGCCTTGCATGAAAACCTAAGTTGAATTTTCATTTTAATCTCTGTATTCAGAAACATAATTTTTTGAACTATAAAGAAAACACTAGATGTCCATGGGGAACCACAATATTGGTATGGTGGCATTTGGGAAGATTCTGTGTTTCTGGGATGTTTTTGATAAACTTTGTCACAAAAGAAATTATTCCATGTGGCAAATATACCTATCACACTCTCAGGAGTCATGCAGTGGTCTGTGGGATTTCTCATCCACAACAGTAACCTGTTTTCTTTCCAACTTCCATGCTTTGCATTCCAGACTCTCCAGAGCTGGGGCTCTAATGCTGAATTTGTTCTGAGAAATAGCCACGATCTCTTCTAGAGCTATAAAAGTAAATCTGATACAGTATTCTTAACAACCTGTATCTCCAAATATTTATTTGTGGTTGGCAAGGCTTCCTCCCCTAGGGAAAAAAATAGTTTGTTAAACTGATAACTGCTGGAAGCAGTGAAGTATTCCGATATGTAGAGGCAGTAGTTAAATGAAAGCTGTTGTAGATGATTTGTTTGTCATGCTTTTTGATCAAAAGAAAAAGAAAGTGTAGCAGAACTAATATTTTCAAATATTTTCAGAAACCTTATTAATTGGGTTTGATGTAATGGCAGAAAATATGAATTAAAGATACAGGATCTACTTTTGTGTAAAGAATGTTTTCCAAATTAGCAGGAGACAAATCTGAAATGTCTGAGAGGTTTCATTTTCCATAAGCTCCCAGAATTATCTGATGTTAATCACAACTCCCTTAAACCTACTTGCTTAGGAATAGGACAGCATGTCCCAGATACTTTGTCTTCCTCTTGAGTCTGAGCAGAAATAAACAGCCTAAGGACAGATTATACACAAGTGTGTGAAGGGGTTTCTTTTTCTGTGAAAAATAAGATGCAGAACTGTGTAACAGAACGGGGAAAACTGCTTCTTTATTGGAAGGTGGATGTCTCCTTCCCACTCGATCCTTGTATCTCTGCATATCCTTGTAGAGGGACCAGGCATTCCTCTCTAGGTTTGACAGAGATCTTTTACACTGCAGGTAAAGGGGCTTTTAAAAATTCACAGGGTGTGGGAATTTTTCGTTCCAAATTCTATTTCAAAAAATAAAATACCTAGCTCTTTTTTTCTTTTTCTTTTTTTTTTAAATACTAAAGGCTATTTAATGTCTTTCTGAGAGCTTTAACTAATCATTATTTATGATTTTTTTACTACTAGCTACACCTAGGACCACCTTGAGGAAGTCAGTGAGTGCTGCATTTCACGGGAAACCTTGAAAAGTCAGACATTCCTGCTTTTTAAAACAAACCTGGGAAGTATTTTGGTTCCTTAAGGTGACCAAGGCACCTAAGTGGAAGCCTTCTTCCTTTAACACTTAAGTTATTAGTAGGGAAACAAGTTGGAATATTTTTCACAGCACTCATCTATTGGATCCCTGGCTTTTCTCTTCTCCTTTATGGCACGAGGCTGTTTTGGGCAAAATGAATAGTGAGGCTTAATAAATGCAGCTCTCCATTGATTCTGCTTTGTGCAAGCAATCTGGCAAGAATTAAAGTCTTTAATGGACATTTAATGGTGGATGAAATGAGCTTTCTCCTTATTAGCGCAGTGGCTTATTAGAGCTGGTTGCCCTCCATAAAGTGCTCACCTGCCTCACCTCCCAGGCTGGTGCTGGAAACCCCAGCTCCCATGGATTAACTCAGATTCCCTCACTGAGCACTTTTCCAGGAAAACTCCTTTCACAAGAAACACAGGCACTTGTCTTCCTAAGACTTGGGTGTAATTTGCTATTTCACTGACGTTATCACGTTGTCCCCTTTGATGTCTCTTTATAGGGAGTCTTTAATGACCCTCCCCTCCACTCCATTGCCAAAAGTCAGAGGTTAAAAAAAAAGTGTTCTCAGGGTTCTTTGAGTTTTCCTCATCTGTCATTATTCTATATGTGTGGTGAATTTTTAGGGTGGCTTTTCCTGACCAGAATGCAACTATCACATTTTTGGGTCCCCCTTTGGCTTGAGGTAGAGATGAAGGAGAGCAGAATGGGACATACAGTTCTTCTAAATGTCTGTATTGATTGAGGGTTCAGTGTTGTTGATTTTTGCAAGAAGTGGAGGCAGTAACTGATGTATAAAGGAAAACCCTTGGAGAAAGAAGTGTATGAATCATATAATGGTTTGGGTTAGAAGGGACCTTATAGAACCTCCAGTTCCAACACCTCTGCCCTGGGGAGGGACACTTTCCACTAGACAGGATTGTTCAAAGCCTCATCAAACCTGGCCTTGAACTCTTTCAGGGAATCTGCAAGATTGCTGTGACACACGGGGGGAATGAGCTACTGCCATGGAAATTCATACTCATGACTGCACATTTCCAAAGCAGTGGGCAGCCAAGACCATCTCCATCAGGCAGAGAAGAGGTGTCTGGGCTGTGAAACCAGCAGGACTTCACAGATCTGGATCCTGTTTCCAGCTATGCTCCCTCTGCGTTTTCTCTGCATGTGCTCATTGCTGGACCAGGCACTCGACTTTCCATGGCTCACAGCTGTCCCGGCCAAGTCCGTTTATCAGCTTCTACAAAGCTGCATCTAATCTGCACTTAAATACTTACAGGTTTTCTCGCTTGTTTGACAGAGGTAAAATATTATGAACTGTGAGGGATTTGGCAACTGCAGTGCAGGCTGACATAAAATATCTGAGTAGCGATTCCCATAAAATAAAGTAGCTAAAGATTAGTGTATATGGTTGTATGTATATAGTTGCGGGTCCTTGTCTGAGCGTTTAAATACAAGATGTGAAAAATCGTATGTTTGCCAGCATGGAAAATACCTTCTTATGCATTGTGGAAATCTGGGAGGAAATTTTTAGCTCCACCTGCAGTAACTGGTATTTCGGCGAAGGGTTTCAGTTGATCTGGATTTTTCCTCCGTTTTTTACACTGGAGACAAAAAAATTGCAGATATGTACATGATATTGGGCAGTGGCCTGTGTTGCACACTCAGCAGAAATGGTGGTGGCTATGGCATAACTCACAGCTTGGACTGAATGAGAGGCACTGAGTAAGTCTTGTGAAAGGAGCCAACAATTTTCTTCCTCTCCAACTGAAATTTCTGCAGTAGCCTTGGCATAGGAATTATTAAATGATGCAAAAAGCAAAATATTTGTTAAACAATTTACCTAAGGAGAATATTGGAAATTTTCTGCCTGTCTCATTTTTAAGTGACAATCCTGGCAGAGACACCCAACAGCTTCTCTCATTTTAGAAAGGTAGCCTGGTTTATAAGTCATTGAGCTGTTTTAACATGCCCGAGCTTGGGAGGAGCTCAGGAAGGTGTTTGTTTGCCATCATCACCCAGGGTATAAAGACCTTTTCCTGTACTGAGACACAGAATACGTCATGTTCCTTGCCTGCCTCCTTCTCTCCCTATGCTTGCAGTATTGAGGCTGGAGTGGGCAGGGGCAAGGTCTGGTCGCTCCACAGACAAGGCATAATTTTTCTTAAAATGTCCAGAATTTAATTATTTTGCTGAATTTCTGGGGTTTTTTTACTCATCCCAGAACTGGGATTATTATTATAAGTGAGACCATGGTAACATGAAGTGACTCTAAAGGCAGTAGAAGGGAGCTGGTGGGAAGTGTGGGGAATTCTTTGGCTGATGGATTATGGAATACACTGGCTGGTGATGTGGAAGTGATCACATCAGCTCACAGACAGGGGGCATGAGGGTCTCCCTTGGGTCCAAGAGTGACAAGAATGGGAACCTTGGAAATGGATGGCAGTGTTACCTGAGACTCTGGGAGAGCCAAGCACCCAGAGGGGTGGGGAGGAGTGGGCACTGTTGGTGGAAGGGACCTCACTGGGAAGTGGGAATCTTTGCAAAAACTGTGCCAGGGAAGTTACAGCAGCTGAGGTGGGAGGTAAGGGGATGGTTGTCGGGGATTTCTTTTGTATGAGCAGAAGGAAAAGGCCAAGTATCAGAAAAAAGCTGTGGGGGAAGAAACCAGAGGCTTTGGGTAAGACATGTGCCCACAGTGCAAGGTGGCTGTGGTTTATTTGCCTTGGAAAGGCTCGCAGCACTTTTCCCTGCTGAGAAAGTTAAACACCATGAGTGTTAAGCACAGAGCTTCAGGAGGCATGGGAATTAGCAGGCTTGGCTGAATGAAAGCTTGGTTCTTCCCTTTCCTGAGGCTGATGTAGCTCTTCCCTCCCCACCCCATGTGTGCCTCTGCATTCCCTCTGCCAGAGGCAATGGGGGGCAAAATATTATGAGGGAGAGGTTAAGGCAGAAGCTGCTCCATCCACCAAGCTGGGCACCCATCCATCCTCCAGCCTTCCCTGAGCCTCTTGATGGAGCTGCCAGGGGATCACCCACCCAGGGAGGATCCCCCCTGTGGGGATGGAGAGCAGATCCCGCGCTGCCACATCAAAGCCTGTTTGCTCATTTCAAAAGGCTTTGGGCTCAATGCGGAGCTATGCAACACTTAGGTGTTGTCTGGCAACTTCCTCCTGCTGTGACGGGGTGACAGTGGGTTTGGACTTTCATCTCTGGCCTTCCTTTGTCTCCTGGATGAATTGGGAGCTGACCTGAGACAACGGCAGAGTCTCCCGTCGGGGGGATGCGCCAAGGCACTGCATTTCCATTCTCTCCACACTTTCTGTGATGTGGAGCTGCATGCATAATCTCCCAGGCTGTGGAATAGAGATGCTCAGTCCTTTCCTATGTTCCTGACATAAATTTCCATTTCTCTTATTCTGCTAAGCCACACTTTAGTGAAGTTGTTTTTTTTTTTTTTAGAAAAAAAAAGGTATTGCTCAGCAAATCATTTTGAAGCTCTAAAAACAAGTAAAAATATCCCAATTTTGACCTCTCAATCAGCACACATGAGAAGGGCATCCACCATGATTACTGGAATTCATAAATGACCTTATGAGACTGCTGGAGATAACTCCCTGAAATTGTATTAATTTCTTCTTCAACACTGTTATTTTCTTCTGTGTCACATGAAAGATGATTAAATGAAAGTCACCTAAGGTCAAAATATCTGTTCAGCAGTTTTTAGCCCATTTCCACACACATGCTCTGTGAGCAGGGGTTATAAACACGACACCAATTTCAATTACATAATAGTGATGCCTAAGAAATAATAAGCTGATTTATGAGGGCTGTACATTGGCTGGAACACATTCATTCAGTCGTGGACTCTCCAGGAAGATGAGTGCCTCTAATGCACTGTATACTTCGGAAATGTGCAACATTTCAGGATATCAGCAGTAATACAGTATTATAATGTTACCATAATGTAGTTCCAATTTTGTGATGTCCTATTAATCAATCCTTTCAGTGATGTAACTCTTCTTATTTATGAACAGGAGATCCACCGTTTAGGAAGAGCTCTCCTTTTTCTGAAGGTTATTTGCCATTTTCATTTGTAAAAGCAGCAGAACCAAAGAAGAACCAGCTTTTCTTTGGAACAAAACAGGTATTTTCTTTATTGATAATTCAAATATTTAGATTTATTTCAATATTATATATCCTTTCTATCCTTTGTAGAACAAACAATAGTGTTAGTCAAATAACCTTCTAGTTTATAGAGGGCATATTTGCACCTTCTATTAGTTGTCTTAGCTGCAGAATTTTAATTTATCACAGCAGAGGATGTGCACAGATATTTCTGAATCCATAAAACAAAAACAGGCCCTGCAAAACTAAGCTGACGTTTGAAAATGTATTTTCTTCTAAGCTCTCTAATATTTTTATTGTGAGAAGAATATAAAAAATACATCTCTTTAGAGATTTAGAATGCCATGGTTTAAAAGAATTAAAAGGTTTTTTTAAAGAAACAAGGAGGGGTGGGAAAGGGAGCAGCAGCCTAAAATTTTGTACCAAATTTCAAAAATGCTTCAGGTGTGAACCAGCCCATTAAAGGTGAGCCTCCACCGGTCGAGATGAAGAAAGGCTGCAATTCTTGGATAGAAAAAAACAAGCAGAGAAAATGAGAAGAGCTTCAAATATATAACTAATAATACATAAATGAATGGATAAATAAATAAGTTCTGAAATCTTAGCAGATTTATCCCGCTGAGATGCAATGTGTCATTTTGCCTTCAGCGTTTCAGAATTCACCTCGGTAATTATGTATTGCATTCACTACTTAAACCCCTTATTTTTAAAATGCAAAAAAAAAACCCAAATCCAGCAAATAACTGCCTGATAGAGCAGTTGCCTATCTGAGAGTACATAATTAGCCCCTTCCCTCAGCAACTGCTACCAGCTCCTGTCAGAGACTGGGGAGAGGAGAAGGTGTTTCAAAGGCTTCTTCTTATGCTTCATGGATTTTATAATAGATTGAAAAAAAAGTAGAAAATGATGATATTATTAATATAGTCATGTCCCTGGAGAAAGGACTGAAGAGCTCTGCCACCACACCTCCTGTGCTGACAGCTTAAAACAGTCTTTGTAAGTATAAATCATAATTAATAAAAATGACAAGAAAACACCATGTCTGAGCCTTCCCATTTAAAAGAGGAAGTAATTGTGTCCCAGTAGGCCTGTGAAGTGCTGTGGAGGTGTTGGGCACAGGAGGAAAGCCCAGAAAGTGTCCCTGTCACATCCCCCCTGACTCCCAGCAATGCTCCCGTCGAGAATGCCAGCAATGGATTTGGCTCACTGGTTTTCACTTAGTGAAAGTCAGGAGCAATTATCACCCATGAAGACAAAGGGATGTTGATTAATATAAAAGAAAATTGTAAGTGTTTCTCTGGTAATTTACTTCCAGAGAGGCTGGGACATGAGGAGACCCTGCAGGAATGGGAAGAGCTGGAGCTCCTTGCTCGGAGATCCGTGGTGATGTTTGACACCTCTACCTTTTTCTGCTGGCTTCAGTAGTTTTTCCAAGTTCATCTACATTCAAAGCACTAGTCTGGGTGAACAACTGTAATAAGAGAGAGGGCTAAGTTAGGAGAGACCATGCTGAGGCTCATATTACTTGTTTCCCTTCCAGAAAGGATTTAATACACACTTACAGCCCAAAACTGGGCTGTCCAAGAAAAAACTAATACTGTTGCCATGGATTTAACATAGATTTTGGCAGAATACACACTAAACCAATGTTTAATACTACTGTAAACCCTGCACTGAGTTGTTCATTACTCAGCTGTGATGTGCTTTCTTCTTTGAAAAGTTTCACCAGTTGCTTCCCATTGCTGCTGCCAGTGCTAGATCCCTGCTGGACAACAGGATCCCTCTCTGGAGACAGAGATGTTGTAGCTCAGGTATCGAATTGCTGTTGATCGAGATGTATCCCACTAATGCAAAAAGAACCCCAAAAAACCAACAAGAAACCCAGAAAAGCAAAAGAAAACCCCTCATAAAAAGTAATCGTAAGGATTTATATTCAGCCATGTGTCCTTGCTCCTATCAAACCATACAATACAACACAACATTTATGCGATATAATATTGAATATCCAGCATGCTTATGGTTTTGTTCTGATTCCTGCTTCAAAACAGTATTACTTCATGAATAAGGAAATCCAGTGGGCTGTCCTAGGACTTGACTCAGGAGAAGAGTCAGGATTGCCGAGTTTTTCCAGTCAAAAAAAGTACTGTGTATAGGTAACCCACAATTGTCATTTCATTTATGACTCTAAGGCTGACATTTTGCTAGTCTTGCCTCAAACCAAACATGGAGATGTGTGATCCCTAATGTTTTTCCCTCTGTTCCCTACCAGGCATGTCTCAAAATTAAAATGTCAGTCCATTAGTAATCGTGGGTGTGTTCTTGCCAAGAGGGAATAACCGGATAAGGGCTTGGCATCTTCAGGGCTGCTGGACCTGCTTAAGGAGGAGGATGTGGAGATGTACCCTCACCTCCTGACCTCACCCTGGTCATTCCTGGCTTGAGGGAAGGATGAAGAAGCTGGAAAGTTGGGTTCTGCCTGGTGCCTGCCCTCTCAGAGGCTCTCTGGTGCTGTTAGAATTTGGGCTGGGACATGATTCGGGGTCCAGTGGCTTCCCGACCCTTGCAGAGGGAAGGAGGTGTCTAAGCCCAACCCTGGACGCTCCCCACTCCAGATGTCCCAGGAACTGCTTTTGCCTGGTGTTTCTATTTAAAAGACATTTGAAACAAGCTTAGCATTGCCAAGATAAAACTAGTTACAGGATTTTTCTCCACTCACGCCCACACTAAATCTTTTCATTTGGAGGTCATTGCAGGGATTTAATGGCACTCGATGAGGTGCTTTTTTTTTTCACTAATGTGGAACCAATCTGATCTCAGTTCTTACTTATGTATTGCTGGGACATCTTGTCATGTGGCACTGAGATAAGTTTGGCATCAGCAAAACCAGGGTATTTCTATTCTGTCAGAGAACCCATTTTCCTTTCTTCTTTTGTTTCCCATAAAATCCT
Source organism: Vireo altiloquus (assembly GCA_013396875.1). Taxonomy (NCBI): domain Eukaryota; kingdom Metazoa; phylum Chordata; class Aves; order Passeriformes; family Vireonidae; genus Vireo; species Vireo altiloquus. Next base: position 58,061 of record VZRF01011150.1, on the reverse strand, counting down.
GTTAGAGCAGAGCCGAGTTCTTTAAGCAGTCTGCAAATTCATTGAATCAACACTGTTTGTGCTCAGCTTTTCTTCCTCACACTCCATTAGGAGGTGAAACACTTGCAGCAGAAAATCTGGCACATGGCAAGACAGCAGAACACTGAGATTTTCTAACCAAAACTAATCCGTGGACGTTAACTCCTGGCAATCTTTGAAATTTATTGAATGGGAGGCTTTATTGAAGCCAGCATAGAGCTGATACCAAAACAAAAGGACTGCTTTGAAAATGTTTCTTATTTGTGCCAAATAATTTCCTTATAGAGATATTTATATTTATTTATATGTATATATATATAATCACTGTTTTATACTTCAGTCTAGTAGCAAATACTACAAGATATAAATACTTACCTACAAGAGCCACTTTGAGGACCAAGCTGCATCACAGCACTGATGATGTGATATTTTACCATGTCTACCTGCAAAATGGACCAAATGCTCCATCTTCCAAAGGAGATGCTGTTGTAGATTCAGCCAATTTTCTTGAAGGTTTTATCACAGAAGGATCTGTTTCAGCAGATTCTCCCTATAAATAGCATGGTCTTGTTCCTCCATAATACTTTTTCCATGAAACCATGTTTATAAGCAACTTGGAAAAATCTCCCATTAGTTACCAATAAAAACAAGCATCCTTGGCAACTTTGACTGCTCTAGTAATGTCTGACTGCTCCATCTGTGTGAAAGATGTTGTCCAGATCTCTTGATGATGCACGGGGCAAATCATTGGTTGTGTTAAGGAGATAAATGGCAAATCATTGGTTCTGTTAAGGAGATACAATAAATGTAATGGCAAATCATTGGTTGTGTTAAGGAGATAAAATAAATTTTTTTTTTTTAAAAACAGCTTTATGAGAAAAAAAAAGAAAAAAATATTTTTTTTTGTTCTGGCTTTCTCCTGTCAATGCCTTGCAGAGATGCCTCAGGCTGCTGTGGGAGACCATGGGCACAAGGGTCTCTGCATGATGCATTCAGTATTTTCTCTTTTTTCCCTATTTTTACCACTTAATCTAAGGGCAGTGTTTCACAGGATAACCCAGAGAATTCTCACCAAATACACCATAGTCCCCAGAGCTTTTAAGAGGTGAAACAGAGTTTATTGCTTGAATCACAGAAGTTATATGTCACTGTTATGCAACTGTATCAATCACCTCCTTTCAAAGACTCTCAAGAGAAAAATTGAAGCCATCATCCTCATTAATGAGGTAAATGCCCTTGAGACAACTGATGGTTGAAATATGGTGTGTTATTTGTCCTGCCTCCTCTGGACATTAAGATGTGTTTCACTGTGCTGATGTGAATTGTAGATACAAATAAACACAATCAGAGGCAACTTCACACCATAACTTCTCAAACCTCTTAGAAATGAAAGCTCTTCCATGTGAGGAAAGCTTTTATTTGCTCTGGGGTCCATCTATCACAGAGGGAGTTTGCTCCATCCACCAGTCCTGAGCTGTCAACCATTTTGAATTGCCTTGTCTCTATGCTCTGGGACTTTATAAGAGAAAAAAACTGCAAGTTTGCTATCATTACATAAGATTTTGACACCATTTTATGCCTGTTTTTCTCTTCTTGTCTTTACCTAAGAGCTGCCTCAGGTCTGTACTTCATAAGCTTCATAAGTCTTGAAACATTTTTACAGGAATAATAAATTCATGTGTCAAGTACAAATATCAAGGTTTAACAAGTTCAATCTCTCTAATATGAGGTAAAGGAGAAAAAAGGGGAAAAATGAAAACAGAACACCTGACCTGAGCATTTTCCTTGTGAGAGGTATCCAGCACCAGCACTCCACACACACCACCAGGTGAAAAGGTAATTATCTCCACCTAACACTGTGGTAGAATCTAGCCCTCATATCAACATTTAAAAACTAGCAGTGAACAAATCTCTCTCCTTCATGACTCATATGCAATTTGAAATGGAAATAGAATAGTATGTTTGAAGTCTGTATTATGCATTTAAATAGATTAAAGAGAGACTAAACAATTAGCGATAATATGTGTGTGCATTAATGCAGGAGAGAATCAAGTCTTTCAAGTCTTTTAGATTGCTGAGAGGCCTCCCTGGTTTAAAATTGGGAGGAGAGCTGGCTCACTAAAGGATTAAAATACATTATCCTACAGGGTAAATTCATTATTCCTGATGCACCAGGATATTTTTGATCCTCAGATGAAAGTTTTGCAGGCTGAGATAAGTAGATTGTTTTGGATATCTGAAGAATTAAAGGAGATTTGTCCTCCAAGAGAACAGAAAATGAAGCAGGGGGATGTCCTGATTAGCAGCAGAGCTTTAAAAGCAGGTAGTGTCTCACTCTAATACAGGCATTGGTGGTGGTAGCAGGGATGGGGCAGGTGTCTCCAGGATGCTGGAGCTGCAGTGACTCTGGAGCACACAACTGGGATCTGTGGGATGGCTTTTTCCACCCCAAAGTAGTGGCAGGGAAGGGCTCTGCATGGCTTTCATCAGAGAAGTCCTGACTGAAGCAATATGGTAATTATTTACTGTACAGAGCTTTTTAGCAAGCGTTCTGCTATAAATATTTAGTTGTAACACTGCGATTCTCTCCCTGGCTACAGCGCTGCAAACTGTAGTTAAATCTTTTGTTATTATATTTCCCCTCTCTCGAGAGCTGCCCAGAATAACTCAAAGCAAATCTTTGTGAAGAAATGCTTGTTCCACTACCTAAGAGGAATACCATAACATTTGTGCTGAGTGGATGAGGAAGCCAGGTTCTGAAAAACAAGTTGTAAGCATGGGAAAACACACACTTTTCAGCTTTGGGAAATGAGTAAATTAAACTGGCAATGGCCTGATCTTTCTCAAACTGCAAAAAATACACAAGAACTCTGTTTGAACTCCAGCTCAATATTTTTAAAATGTTTGCACCCATAGTTCGGTGAAATGACTCTGCAGAGTGTGCCGGCGGCAGACCCCTGGGGTGCACTAAGACTTTAGCTGAGGAGATGTTGGTGCTGGAAAACTTGGAAAAGCTGGATTGCTTGAGAGAATGGCTAAGCAACAGCTTGTTTTCTGGAGCTGTCATGTCACACAGCAAGTGGATTTTCCCTCCAGAAGATTTTTAAGTAGTGGGATCAGGACATTTCTGGCTAACTGGTAATGTGCCCTGCTCAACAGTGTCAAAATCTGGAGAAATATTTTCAAAAATAGGACAGGTTTCACAGGCTGAGGAAGCACAGCTGCTATAAAGAAGGGGACACACCAAGGAAGGAGCCTCTCCCATGTGTTAATTTAAAACTCTTCTGTAAATGGATGATAATTTCTACATTAAATATACATGTACATACTTTTAATCTGTTTGATAAATAATTCAGTGCTATAATGCTGTTGAAAAAAAACAGGGCACTAAGCATGGATTTGGTAGTGCATTTTATATTGTATACATCTTCATCCCTCTGCATACACCAAACCATCTTTCTTTTCTATTTTTTGCCTTTTAATTTTCTTTTTTTTTCATAAGGAAAACTGAAGCCAAGCAGGGTGAACGGGGCCCTGAGCATTCTGATCTAGTAGAAGGCATCTCTGCCCATTGCAGGGGAGTTGCAATGAGATCTTTTAAGGCCCTTTCCAACACAAACCGTTCTGGTGACAATGGCAAAATTTATTTTCTCTGCCAGTGGTTTGGGGCAGAAACCATCACGATGCAAATCAGGCTTTATTGTCCTGTTTTAAACATCCATTTTTGTGGGAGAACTCGTTCTGCTGAGGAATTAAATCATCAGATGAGACAATGAGGGCAGTGTCAATATTAGTTTGGGTTTTTAAGCCAAATTGAGCTTGGAGCCTCCTTCAATGGAGAGGTTTGTTGGAAACCACCTCTCTGAGGACGGCAATCACTGTGTATTGAAGTGTCCTACACTGAAGGAGGGTTATATAAGCCAGGGCAGGTTCCAGAAGACTTTTAAGGACATATAATAGCTTTGCTTTCCCCCCATGGCACGCAGATATTTACCTCTTGTGCTAGACACAGCAAATTTAGAGTGGTGGAAGCCAGAGATGCTGTGCCAGAATTTGGTCAGGTCTCTGAACACCCAGCCTCCAAAGAACTGGCAGAAATGGATACTGTTGGACCAGGCATGTTCTGACATCAGAGACCTGTCCCTGGGCGCTGTTTGCAGATGGAGGTTGCTGACCTTCTGATGAGCAGCTTTGACATTGAGTCCATGAAGAGCGACATCCCCTCCATTTAGATCTGTCCCAAACCCAGTGCTTGGCCTTACTTCTCACTGAACAAAATTGCACCCGAACAAGCAGAAAAAGGGCAAGGCCCTCCAATGAAGAGAACCTTGATTATTTATGATTACGTTCACAAATTAAAATTTTGAGTGATTCAGGCATGTTGCCATTTCTCTGTGAGGACTCTAATCACGAGGGGTTTGTGAAACCTGAATGTTTCATGGATTGCACGATGAGTTATTATCAGTCCAGTGGTTCTGATCAGAAATTGTAATTTATAATCAGAGCTCTCTGTTCCTTCTTCAGATGCTTCAATCACCCAGGTGGGACAGAAACCACACGCGAGGTCAATGGCTAATCACACAGCCACCTATGAGGCAATCCTTTATCGCTCAAGCGTTATTCATCCAAACCCTTCTGAGCATATTTATTAAAGAATACATGCTATCACGATCAGCTCGGTAATGACTCCCTTCCAGTCTGGATAATTTTCAGAAGAAGGGGAAGGAAAGGACAGTGGAAGAATCATAATTGCAACATGATGAGAATACCTCCCGCCTTCCCCTCCCTCGCCACTACAGGAGCTCAAAGGGGTAATTGGATATTCATACACGAATAGGCTGAGCAGCTAAATCAGTCTACACAGCAGCAGAATGCTCTGTCTTTTGTTCACAGCAAACTTGAGCTGACTGTTGCAAAGGCAATCATTTCCAAAATGGCTTTTTTTTTCTGAAAAGGCATCACAGTTACTGAGATGCTTCAGAAATACTGAGAAAAAAAAAGAGATTATCTGTACAGGATGTGCCAGTGCAAAGGATATTTGTCCATGCATAGCATTATGAAAGCTAAATTATGTAGCAGAAACAGGTGACCAGGGACACATGGAACTGGAAGTTACCTCTGGTATTATCATCAGTATGAACTATGGAGCCATTTTGTTGCCACAGTACTTAGCAGACCCTCTCAAAAAAAAACAAGTTACTCAAAAGACTGAGCAATTACCCCAAAGATTTAGGTGGCTTTTCTCTCAGCCCTTTATTTGTCAACGCATTTTTGACTCAAAAAGTTGATTGTTTCCTTTGTAGAACGTCAAATGTTTAAGTGGATCCCATTGTATGTGGTATGTTGAGAGTACTGCAAATATTTATTTCAGTAGTAAATTATAATTTCCTGTTTTTCCATGGTGATTAAGGGAAAATGCACTTCAATTTTATAAAATCATTGTCATGGTACCAGGATGATTTTTGTTGTGTCTGCCTGCATCTGCTTTCTTTGTATTACAGGTTTTGTGTGGTCATTCCTGGAATTTTCTAACATGCCTATTTTTCCTCCCGGAAGATACCTCTACCTCACTGCATTGAGTTGTATGACAACATCCTGAATTTAGGATCTGATCAGTAAGAGAAACAAGTATTTTCTATGACCGGTAATAGGTAGAAATAATTCACATTAAAAGGCACTACAGAAAATTAAATGAAGCAACAAACCTGGAGAGAAGAAAAGGGCATATTGGGCAAAATCCTTGTTTCTGTGTGTGTGTCCTTTCTTTCTTTTTTATGTCTGACAACCCTGAAAAATTTGTTTCTGCCTCTAAGCACCATCCAGGTACAGCCTGAGCAGAAACAGGATGAAGTATGCAGCACCTGGCAACCTTTCTGAACCTTGAACTGAAATGGCAACTGCAAAAAGACCAGAAGGGAAGTGCAATTTCTCCAGGAGATTCCCTGTCGTCCCTGTTAATGAATGACCCCGTGGCACTGGGCAGGAGCTGAAGCTCCCATGTGGTTTGGACAAGCCATGCCAGAGGTTACGAGGTTGTAATATGCAACCTGGGACGGTATCACTAGTGCTGGAAAACATTCAAGGAGGGTGGACAAAAAAAAAACCACAAAGGAAAAAAAAAATATGTTGGAAGACAAGAGAAGAGAAAAGCCAAACCACACAGCTGTAAGGAGGTAACAAGAAACACGTGAAAATGAAAACCACCTCCATGTATGTCAATATTTGCCATCCCCAGCAGTATGACCCGCAGAACAAAGGCGACGGGTTCCCCGCTGCCTAGTGACAGAAAGGAAAACAAACACTTCCTACAGCCCCAGCCCGGCTGCAGCACCCGCCAGCAATCTCTTATTTATGTATTCCGCTCCGGGGATAACCTCAGCTCCAGAGACGCCTGGCATTTCGGCAGAACAAGCCCCTCTTTGGGAGGCGCACAATGGGCGGGCGGCAGGCGCGGGGCTCCCCGCTGCGGGCCACAGGAAGGGCTGGCGTTCCCCTCCTCGCCTTCCCTGCCTTTGCCCGGGTGTTACTGCTCATTCATGGAAACAAAGGAAGGAACAGGGCGCATATGTTCCCACCTTTTTCTCCCCTGCCTCGGCGTATTTAGCGATTACCGTGAGATCCCACGCTGAGGGGAGGGATGACTTCTCGCCTTCATTCTCCTATAAAAAACGCATTTGCGGGATCATTCCCAGCAAATTAGTCAAGTCAATGACGCAGTTTTCATTAGATGAGAACTCAACACAAAATCTCATTGCTTTTCACCTTGACTCCCCCCTCCAAGAAACCACAACTGCTTGACTGAAATAGTACACGAGGCTGAGGCCTAGTGGCGCTTCACACCGACCCTTATCACCCACGCCACAGTCCTTCCCTTCCCTGCCTCAGGAATGGCTACCCCAAGACACCTGTGTCTTTCCGTGGAAAAGACCAGGTTTTGGCTCGTTTGGCTCCCTAACCTGCCTCAAACGTGGCCATGGGAGCTGGAGGGATGCAGGGCCAAGGGGTAGAAGAGAGCAGCAGTGGGCCCTGTGGCATGGCCTCAGCGTGGAATTAAGGGGGTGCTGGAAGAAAACCAGTGTCTGCCAACACTGTTCCCAGGGTCAGGGACGGGGTTAGCCTAACTTTTCATTTGGTATCAGCTGAGACATTCCACGTAGGTATTCTTGTCACCCAGTCACTTATTCCTCCAGCTGCCTGGATGAGGGACACCTCTACAAGGGGCCGGTGCTGTCCTGGGAGAACTGTGCTGTTGGTCCTGTCTCCCTCTGCTCCCTTCGAAGGGGAAGGGGAAGGGGGGGTGTGGGAAGATGGATTCATTTGCAAATGTAAATACTGGCTGTCAGAAAGGGCAAGGGATTAGCTTTACATAAGAAGAGAGAGGTGGCACTGCATGCTGTCAGGCTCATTAGGGAAGCAGGAACCGTGTAGCTGGGCTATTTTGTAATGATCTACCCACTCCAGCCTTCCTTTGTTTCTTTAACAACCCCTCCAGCTCAGGCCAGGCTCCCTGGGCTTCCACAATTTCTCTTTAAAATACTATAGGCCTGGAACATTTTAAGGTAGGTCAAGAAATCTAATGCAAAAAGTATCTGTACAATTCATATTATTTTTACAGTAAACCTACATTGTTGTCAAGCCACTTAAACACAGAAAGGAAAATACAACTGGGAATGGTGCTTACCATGCACACACCACAGCCAGCATCCACCCAGAGTCATCCAGTGTTGCTTGCACTGTCATATGGATTAGATTTAGATTGCATATTAGAAAAAGTTTCTTCTCAAAGAGGGTTGTCGGCCATTGGAAGAGACTGCCTGGAGAAGTGATGGAGTCAGCCTCCCTGAAGGGATTTAAAAGACACTTGGGGACATGGTTTAGTGGTGGACTTGGCAGTGATGGATTTGATGATCTTGGAGGTCTTTTCCGACCTAAAATGTTCCATTATTCTAAAATCCCTCACCTAGGTCAAAGCTCTCATGGAAAGTGGTCCAGACAGCAGACAAGGGAGCCCTAAAGGCAGTTCTGTAGCTCAAGAAATCAAAGGTGGCTGCTGCTGGAAGAGGCCCTCCCACTCTCCTCTCTAGCCCTGGCTGTACCTGTCCATCACCAGCCTTGTCTCAGTGCATGATGATGTGGCAAGCGGGATCAGCTCACAAACCCAGCCAAAAGCCAGGCCTGCAGGAGAAGAATGGATTTTAGCAGGATCAACTCACTGACTGTGATCATTGCACAGCTACCTGATGGAACACAAAATATCCAGTGTGGAGGTGCAGCTGGAGGTGGGAGAATGCAGGTGGGGAAGAAGGAGAGTCTGAGGTCAGCAAAAGCTAAATTACCTTGACAGGAACTCAGATTGTGCTACCTGTTTTGGGCCCAACAGGTGCTTCAGGCCAGAACAGATGTGATGTAGAAATACACCTGGGAATTTCAACATCCAGCTCCTGAGTCAAGCCTGTAACTTTGGCTGAAACCCAATTTTTTTTTCTTTAAATCTTATTTGTTGCTGCTAGAGCTGTGGATCACTGGCCTGTGGAAGGATCCCCCTACTCTGTTGTTCTTTTCTCATTGAACCCTCTTACTTCTCTGCAGGCATTTATACCTATGTAATAGCAAAATTCACTTTAAGACTTTTGAAAAAAACAGCTGAAAATTGGTCCACATTAAATACTTTCAAAGCTTTTAGGAGTGGTTTTTCTAGGCAGAGAAGTAGGGGCTGGATGAATTTCTCTTCTTCCTTCCCTACTTAATGGGAGAAAAGTGCATTCCACATTTCTTTTTTCACAGGGACTAAGCTCCTCGTAGCGAGACAGTGGGGAGGGGAGTTAAAATATTTTTTCTAGTCTTTCAATAAACGCATGTGGAATATTTTCTATTAAGAGTCCCTTTTCACATTCACACAAAGGAATTTGCATTTACATGCTTCCACGCTCAGGGAGCCTGTGGCTTCATCACCTTGTCTTCCCGACTGTGAGAGCTGAGGTCATGATGCCCAGGTTTAACTAACCAGAGTTTCTCATCCTCTAGGAGACAGGGTTTTGTTATTTTTGCTAACAACTGCACATTTGCTTGCAAATGCCACATTGAGGTGCAAAAATAGCATGTAGAAGAATATAAATTTTCTATAACAAGTAATGCAAACAAGACATCTTTCACATCACAGCTTGGACAAGAATGCATTAAACTACATGCAAAGCAGCCAAATGAGCTGTAGATTGCTGTATTGATGGGTTTATTTTATTTGTTATTCCTTCAGCTCTGATTTTGAGTTAATAAAGCTTTGTTATGCACCTCTCTGCTTTGAGAAAGAAAATAATTATATTTACTTGGAGAGAAAGATTCAGTAGTATACCCCAGACCACCTAAGACATTTTCCTGTTTCTGAAGGTTCTATAAAGGCACTTTATATCACCTTGAAAATATGTTAATTGTAACACGGATAAAAATTATTCTCTTGCTTGTAGCCAACAACTTGCCAAAACAAAAAAAAATCTGGATGCACTGTATTCTCTGAAGACTGCTAGGAGTCTGGATAGTGCTATTGTTTTTTTGAGAGGAGACTATCAGTAAAAAGGTCAGAACAGTGTGAGAAGAAGAGTTCAAAATAAACAGAAAGCATAGCAGTTCAAGGTTTAAGGGAATTTTCATTTAGTTTCTCCTAGAAATGGTAAGAGCATCAAAATACAATGGATTTTTGCCCAGGACTTGAATTCATATAATCTTTAAAATGTATGATTATGTTGTTTTAATGCAATGACTTTTTACTTTTACACCCTTCTGTTCTTCTGGCATTCAGTATACTCCATTACCATTGAGGAAGTGCAGAAGTAGGACATATGAGAAAACTAATTAAATTGCAAATCTTCTTAGAAATCCATGCAATCTACTCCTGCAAGCCAAAAGTTGTTCAAAACTGCATTGATCCTTTTTTGGATCCATATCTGAAATGGACACCACCATTTTCTTCCCTTATATCATCTGCTGAGTTTTTTTCTCCCTCTTCCAATCTTCCTTTCCTGGAAGAAGATCCAGACTCTTCATTAGTGAACAAGTTGATTTTTTTGGCCTGTAAAGAGCAGCTTGGGTTTGGTTTCATTTTGCTTTTCCTGAAAAAGTGTTTTACGCAATTGAAGAGAGAGTGAGAGTTCTTCCAACATCCTTTCTCTTAAATTCAAAAGTGTATAACCTCAGCTAAGAGATAGGTTACTGTGGATGAGCCCTATTTCCTGGAAAATTAAGCACCATTTTGTTTTGGTTTGGTTGAGTTTGGCTTTGTAGGTGGTAACTTTGCTGGGTTTTTCCTGTCTCCCACATCCCATTCCCGCGCTCTCCCGAACCATTGCTGCTCTTTCGGCTCTCCCTACAGAGGTATGTAAAAGCCAGGCATAGTCTTCAAGCTTTGAACTTTAATTAAATGGGTGTGGGCTACACAGTGCAAATATTTCCTTTCACCCAGGAAAGTGTAAGACTACACCAGGTGTTATTTGTGCTCTCCTTCCTGCACCCATCATTCCGCTCACTCTCTTTCTGCTATCCATAGCCACAGTTCAATATAATTCTTCAAGGTTAAAGAGGAAACCATTTGCTCTGGGAAAGTTGGCAGACCTGGTGGATAAACAGACTGATTTAGTGAAACTAATGTTTGCTAAATATCATACTGCTGTAAGGCTGTATGATCATGAAATCTTAATAAAAACATGGATTACTGTTCATAAGCATGGAATCAGGGAATCATTATGGCTGGAAGAGACTTTTAACATCATCAAGTCCAACCCTTGTCAACTAAACCAGAGCACTAAATGCCATGTCCAGTTGTTTCTTGAACACTTCCAGGGATGGTGATCCACCACCTCCCTGAGCAGCCTATTCCAACGCTTGGCAACCCTAGTGCAAAAATTTCTCTGGGGAGTGCTGTGCACCAATGTGTGTTGACAGGCACGCAAAGCCAAAAATGATCGGATTTAATCATGATGTGGCTGACTAGTCTTGTGGTTCCCATTCTGAGGAAAATAAAGATGCTTCCGTGGAGCGTTCCTGTGCTAGCACACTATATCCTGAGCAGATCCACATTCTTCATGTGTGGCCTTTCATGTCAATCTGAGGCAAAGAGACATCTTGACACATACCTGACCTTGCCTGGGTATTAATCTAGGCTAGGTTTACTTAGGTTTTATACCTCAGCAGAACTAACCTGTGCATCTCTGCTGCCACCAGGTCAAACTCAGTGCCAGACCCTCAAGGGGAATAAATATTTCAACAGGAATTAAGTTTCTGCACCTCTTTAATAAGAACCGTTTTTTCAGCTCTTATACCTACCTGCTCTTACAGTTTTAAAGGGTGCCTGTGGGCAGGAAGATATTTTTTGGTGTTAAACAGTGGCAAACTTTCTAATTTTTTGTAATCTATGGTAATAGTAGATAGCAAAATAGACAACTGTATATAGCTGCTCATGTATGATGCTTATGTCACTCTACATTGAAAAGATGCAGGTTCCCTCACAGAAATACTCTTTGAAATGAACTATAAAAGAACCACAGCTTTGTGTTGTAAGGGACCTTAAAGACCATCTAATTTTACTCTCCCAAGAACAAACCCTTCTTGAATTAAAAGCAAAATAGTTAGACAAGACTGGGAATCCAAGACCCTTCAGAGTTTCTCAACAGCCCCAAAATTGATTAAAAAACCCGATTTTTAAAATTTATTCGGCTTTTCAAGCAAAATCATTTCCTTATCCACCAGTTTTCAAAAGAACATAACTTTAAACAGATTCCCCGTTAACTAGAAGTTAATCCTACTCAAACAGTAAAGACTTGGCTGGGAAAGTGGGTTGCACCCTGCTTATAAGGCTCCTGGGGAGAAAAGTGCAACATAAATGCATCAAAAACCCAACTCAAGAGTCTAAGTCTGCAAATACCTGCACCTGCACTTATATGTGGAAAGTAAGGTCCCAGCTCAACAAAAATCGGTGGGATTTCTGCCCTCAGCTCCAACAAGGTCACTGTTTCTCCCTGTGAACAGTCAGATTAAATGAGAAGGACTGTGCTTAATCAGCTACTCTGCAAATACAACTACTTGCAAAGGATTGTGCCCGTGTTTTTAATTCCCTCCTAAATTAAAGAGTAATCATTTCCGAGTGTCAATTTTATTATCTTGGTAATTTGTCCGTGCATGAATCACTGTGCCAGCTGGGCAGGCAATAATGTGAGCACCACTCGTCTTAGAAAAGGGGTTCAAGCAAGCAAAATGCTGAACATCCTTTGCAGACATTCTGTTCTTTGGAAGGAGCAGAGCAGGCTCTGCATGGCTGTGGATCCCCAGCTGTTGCCAGCACAGAGCTGAAAGAGCAATCCGCTGGTGTGAAATTCTGAGCAAGCTTCTGGCTGAAATGTTAAGAGAAAAAGGAAGAGGGTGCTGTGAAGGTTTTTCCAGTTTACGCTGGAAGAGGAATTTTTAATAAGCAGGTAATAAATAGTTTTCAGAGTCAAGAGGGAAAATCACAAGCCGTCTGCTTTCTTTGCATGAAGTCAAAGTTACATTTCCGCCCACATCTTTATCATTACACACCATGTCAGAAAATAAGAGTGGTTATTGACTCAAGCACATGCAGTATTAAAAGCCAGAACTGGAAACCAGTGCGGTCCAGTTGTGCTTTGCTGGAAACTGCCAGAAATGAAATGGCTTCAGCTTCAGATGAGCTGTGAAATGTGGACCTAAAGAGGCTATATGGGAACTATCATCATTCCTGTTTGTGGCAGAAGCACTGAGCAGCTTGGCAAAATGAATCTTAATTTTGACAGATTGGATCCAGCCTGGCTTTAAGAAGGAGAAAAACTAGATTAATGACAGATTACTTATTTTAAGCCATTGCCAGGCCACATCTCAGGATTTTCCTCAAACCTTTCATATCAGATGACGTGTCATGTGCTGCACTTCACCAGCAGCTGCAGTTCCCCTGTAAATATTTTATATGGCTTTGATTAAACATCTGTTTTGCTGGCAGCGGCAGCCCACGTTTGACCTTGACTCCTGTCAGGATAGCTCACACCTCAGGGCATGTCAGTGTCTGGAAATAAATTGGAATCAATCCCCAGCTTCAATAAACAGGGACATCTCACCATTGTGTGTCCATGTGAAATGGATCTTCTCCCGGAAGAAGAGTCTGGTGGAGCAAGGCTTCCTCTCACACGTACTCCTGTTCAGCTCCAGCAAACATGTGCAACACAGACGATGGCAATATGCAGGAACAGAAGGTGTCCATCTTCTGGAAGAAGCAAGGCCTGAGTGGGAACTGACTGCTGCAGGTTTCTTCCAAAGAAAATCAAAACAAGGACCAGAATGTGAGAGCTTCAGAAATAGCATCATTCTGCTGCTCAGCAGGGAGTGAAGTTATTCACTGCCCCAATGAAAATTACCTTGTACTCTCACTGTAATGGTTTTGATATCTCTGGGCACAGGGAAAGATAAAATTGATTTTTTTTTTTTCTTCCTGAGTTTGACTTAATGCAAGACAAAATATTTTATAGGGGCAATACTCATGCTGTTTGTATCAAAATACAAGTAGAGTAAGAAACTACAAGCTCTATTACAGGGTAACAAAAAAATAATAAGAGGAGAACTGGGAAAATAAAGAGAAATAAATCGGATGCAGACCTAGTTTGCTGCACTACATGAATCAAGCTGCCTTTGGAACAGTTCAAGGCCGGGCTGGATGGGGCTTTGAGCAACCTGGTCTTGTGGAAGGTGTTCCTGCCCGTGGCACAGAGTTGGAACTAGGTGGTGCTAAGGTCCCTTCCAACCCAACCCATTCTATGATTCTCTACAGCATTAATTACTTGCATTTACCAGACTCAAGTTTTTCCAAGAACTCAAAATATGGCTCTGGATTCTTATTTCAGGATTCAGCACCTCCTTATCTGAACAAAATACTCTCCTAGTTCAGCAGAGAAGATGGAGAGTGTCCATCAAGGATCAGAGGTGGCCCTGCACATGTCCCAGAAGTGCCTGGCACAGCAGAAGCACTTAAAGAGCTGGTTTCACACAGCATCAGCAGACAAGTTGCAAAGAATTATGTGTCAAGAAAATCTGAAAATCTGCAAACTTCAGAAGATAATCACATGCCTAACAGCAATCCTAAACATACTTAAAAATAGCTGTTTCTGTGACCTGGAAGCTGTTGAGCACCAACAGCTTCTGTCACTTGGAACCTTCCAAACACTTTTCCAATTAAAGCTGCTGTTAGCAGCAATGCCCTGTGAAAATGGGCCAAAGACACCAGCCTACAGCTTGTCAGCCTTCTCAACCTGTACCTCTCCTTTTCAAGGGTGAGGAAAAGAGGTTGTGCATCTCTGGCAAGTCTCCCCCAAAGCCTCAGGCAATTACAGGACACATGCTTCAGCTATCAAATAGCACATTAGAAATTTTTCAAATGCTGTCATTCCTACTTGCTATAGTTTTGAGAGGTATAAGATCATGAGTAGACAAGCATTTCCACATCGAGTCCTCAGCACTTGTTGCAGCTTCAAATCCACCACAACAGCAGGGGCTTTATGAGCGAAGCAGCTATCAGGGTTTCAGGTGGTGAAAGGAGAGATATGTGCGCTTGCCCCTCATGTCCTATGGCTGTGCACACTCTTGCTGAGAAAGCTGGATCTGTGCTGGACCTGTTAGCAGATTTATGGCTTGCCTTGCAGTGCTGTAGGTGACTCGGAGAACAGCACAGTAGCTTCCTGTGCTGGTATTTTAAAGCAGGTTTTCTGTTACCGTCGATCACAGGAGCTGTCTGTAAGCTGAGATCTTTCCAGGGCTTAATTCTCAATGTGAGGGCTCAGAGGGACCCCTGCTTTCAAGGGGGAGTGGGGGTAAAAATAAAGTCAGCATAAGCAGTTTGTCCTTGAGCCACTAAACAGTTTCAATTTCCTGGCAGAAAACTTTGTCTATCACAGAAACGGCAATTGCCCTACAATTCAGTGAGGAAATGGTTCCTCCAAGCTTCCAGTAAGATTTGAGTGCCTGTGCCCTACATTCTTACAGGGTGCAGTATTCCACTTGAAGGATGCTTTTGCTAATCAGTGGGTGGCTGCAAGTACAAGTGCTTTCACCTGGCTTCTTGGAAAACGTAATTTCTATGTGAAACATAGGCTGAGNTTGACCTTGACTCCTGTCAGGATAGCTCACACCTCAGGGCATGTCAGTGTCTGGAAATGCATTGGAATCAATCCCCAGCTTCAATAAACAGGGACATCTCACCATTGTGTGTCCATGTGAAATGGATCTTCTCCAGGAAGAAGAGTCTGGTGGAGCAAGGCTTCCTCTCACACGTACTCCTGTTCAGCTCCAGCAAACATGTGCAACACAGACGATGGCAATATGCAGGAACAGAAGGTGTCCATCTTCTGGAAGAAGCAAGGCCTGAGTGGGAACTGACTGCTGCAGGTTTCTTCCAAAGAAAATCAAAACAAGGACCAGAATGTGAGAGCTTCAGAAATAGCATCATTCTGCTGCTCAGCAGGGAGTGAAGTTATTCACTGCCCCAATGAAAATTACCTTGTACTCTCACTGTAATGGTTTTGATATCTCTGGGCACAGGGAAAGATAAAATTGATTTTTTTTTTCCTTCCTGAGTTTGACTTAATGCAAGACAAAATATTTTATAGGGGCAATACTCATGCTGTTTGTATCAAAATACAAGTAGAGTAAGAAACTACAAGCTCTATTACAGGGTAACAAAAAAATAATAAGAGGAGAACTGGGAAAATAAAGAGAAATAAATCGGATGCAGACCTAGTTTGCTGCACTACATGAATCAAGCTGCCTTTGGAACAGTTCAAGGCCGGGCTGGATGGGGCTTTGAGCAACCTGGTCTTGTGGAAGGTGTTCCTGCCCGTGGCACAGAGTTGGAACTAGGTGGTGCTAAGGTCCCTTCCAACCCAACCCATTCTATGATTCTCTACAGCATTAATTACTTGCATTTACCAGACTCAAGTTTTTCCAAGAACTCAAAATATGGCTCTGGATTCTTATTTCAGGATTCAGCACCTCCTTATCTGAACAAAATACTCTCCTAGTTCAGCAGAGAAGATGGAGAGTGTCCATCAAGGATCAGAGGTGGCCCTGCACATGTCCCAGAAGTGCCTGGCACAGCAGAAGCACTTAAAGAGCTGGTTTCACACAGCATCAGCAGACAAGTTGCAAAGAATTATGTGTCAAGAAAATCTGAAAATCTGCAAACTTCAGAAGATAATCACATGCCTAACAGCAATCCTAAACATACTTAAAAATAGCTGTTTCTGTGACCTGGAAGCTGTTGAGCACCAACAGCTTCTGTCACTTGGAACCTTCCAAACACTTTTCCAATTAAAGCTGCTGTTAGCAGCAATGCCCTGTGAAAATGGGCCAAAGACACCAGCCTACAGCTTGTCAGCCTTCTCAACCTGTACCTCTCCTTTTCAAGGGTGAGGAAAAGAGGTTGTGCATCTCTGGCAAGTCTCCCCCAAAGCCTCAGGCAATTACAGGACACATGCTTCAGCTATCAAATAGCACATTAGAAATTTTTCAAATGCTGTCATTCCTACTTGCTATAGTTTTGAGAGGTATAAGATCATGAGTAGACAAGCATTTCCACATCGAGTCCTCAGCACTTGTTGCAGCTTCAAATCCACCACAACAGCAGGGGCTTTATGAGCGAAGCAGCTATCAGGGTTTCAGGTGGTGAAAGGAGAGATATGTGCGCTTGCCCCTCATGTCCTATGGCTGTGCACACTCTTGCTGAGAAAGCTGGATCTGTGCTGGACCTGTTAGCAGATTTATGGCTTGCCTTGCAGTGCTGTAGGTGACTCGGAGAACAGCACAGTAGCTTCCTGTGCTGGTATTTTAAAGCAGGTTTTCTGTTACCGTCGATCACAGGAGCTGTCTGTAAGCTGAGATCTTTCCAGGGCTTAATTCTCAATGTGAGGGCTCAGAGGGACCCCTGCTTTCAAGGGGGAGTGGGGGTAAAAATAAAGTCAGCATAAGCAGTTTGTCCTTGAGCCACTAAACAGTTTCAATTTCCTGGCAGAAAACTTTGTCTATCACAGAAACGGCAATTGCCCTACAATTCAGTGAGGAAATGGTTCCTCCAAGCTTCCAGTAAGATTTGAGTGCCTGTGCCCTACATTCTTACAGGGTGCAGTATTCCACTTGAAGGATGCTTTTGCTAATCAGTGGGTGGCTGCAAGTACAAGTGCTTTCACCTGGCTTCTTGGAAAACGTAATTTCTATGTGAAACATAGGCTGAGTTTATATCCTAGAAATGCATCTGTGCCTTCAAATGTATCTCCTCAAAAAAAAAAAAAAAAAANNAAAAAAAAAAAAAAAAGAAAAAAGAGAAAGAAAGATTGAGAATGAAATGTAATATAAAACTTTGGTGAATATTTTAAGGTCCCTGTAAACTCTTTTACAAACACAAAAAACAATGGCAGAAAGAACTACAAAGACAGGATCCCTGGGAATCTGTGTATCTAAATGTTTGTCCACATGGGGTTTTTTGGTGACAGAGCCTATGTTTCCAAGTAGGAAATTAAGTCTTTCCTCAAGGCTGGTTGAGTAAAGGCCCTCATATTTTTAAGTCAGCGAATCCAAAATCAGTTTCTCCTAATCACCTGCGTCTGTCTTTTGCTTAAGACAGGACAGACGGATGTTCCCAGTTCCCACACATCCCATTTTGTAAGGGATTATCATGAGAAAAGCTTATTAATCTTGTCAAGTTGTTCAGAACAGTGCTTCAAGGATTATTTAACAGCAGGCCCTCTCTTTTTTTCCCCCCCTCTTACCCATTTTATGCCTTTTCTGTTTGCTCAGCAGTTTATAACCTTAGTCATGGTACACTGCCTCTCCCATAGAAATGACCGTGCTTTCAGTGACAGGCATTTGACATGCTACAAGGAGCAAACATAGGAAAAGGTAGGGCCAACAGGGTACCAGGCAAAAACAGGGACAGCTTTGCTTTTCTTCACATGCTAGAAAAGGAGAATTTTAATTATTTAAAGGGAATTTTAATTACCCAAAGGGAATTTTAATTACCCAAAGTTTTTTTGCAAACAAGGTTGGTTTGGGGCAGCTTTATTAAGGTAAGAATTTTTCTTTTTCTTTTTTTTTCTTTATAGTCTGTATATGTGTCTTTTTCTCCAGGTTTCTGTTCTTTCCCTACTCTTTGGCTGTCCTATGTGACTTTACAGCAATTCATCTTTCCTCTTTCAAAAACACTCTCCATCTAAACCTTCTCTCAAACTACTTCTGGTCTGTCATGGGAATTGCATCCAATAATTTCTCACCGTTATAATGTGCTGGTTTGGAAGAGTTCATTTATCATAAAGCTCGTTTCAATAAGAAAAAAAAAAGAGATGGCAGGTTCATATATCGAAAAGGAAACAACACTGGGAGTGATAGACCTGAGATATATTGAAAACAACTGGAATCTGTAGCCACACTCAGTTATGATCGATGAGGATCCAGACTACTTTTTAGCAGTAATAAAACATATGTCCTGTACATGAGCTGAATGAAAGTTAGAAGTAGTTGAATATCTGAGTGTTAATTTCACTGTTTTATTAATTAAAGACTAACTGCTGTCACCCTGTGTTCAGAAAGTTGCTTTGATCTAGCTATATGTCTGAGATATGAAAGTGAAATGATAAATGGCATTTAACACATCTGGTAGAAATGTTTTACAGAGAAAGACTACAAAATGATTACAGTAATGATTTGCGTTTCTGTTCTGGGCTGTTCTGAAACATCTTTTATCTTGGGAGTTGTACTCTAACGGAGACAGAAAAAGTACTATAGAGCCATAAAAGAGCCTTGGAAAGGGACCTTTAAGATCCCTTCATTCCAAGCCCCTGCCATGGGCAGGGACACTTCCCACTAGATCAGGTTGCTCCAAGCCACATCCAGCATGGCCTTGAACTCTTTCAGGGATGGGGCAGCCAGTCTGTGCCAGGGCCTCACCACCCTCACTGGGAAGAATTCTTTCTTAATGACTGATCTATGCCTGCCCTTCTTCTGTGTCTTTCGATGGTTCACCCCACTTTTGTCAGGCAAGTTCCTCTGAGATCACCCCACTGCCTACAAGCCGGAACTGCCTGAAGCTCCCCAAAACACTGAACTTAAATGTAGAGAGAAAATAAATCCCAAATTCAGGAGACACCGAGTTTCTGATCACTGAGAGCAGGTTTTTCTATATCTATGGAAGGGAAAGAACAAAAAAAAAAGGTTGAAGATTGTTTTGGCCTCAAGAAATAAATCTGATGCTTTATAGATTTTCATGAGGTCTCTCGTTGTTCTCTTTTTGCAAATCGCTTTCTGCTTTCTCCGGAGCTATACATACATTTTTCCCTTCAGATAGCCAGCTTTTTCTTTAGTGGAACTAAGGGGTCATAACTCTAGCTCTGTGGCAAAGAAGCAGACAAATATCTGAAGTTCCCTGATTAATATACATATATCCCCAAGTTTCAGGCCAGAGCGAGTGTTATTCAAAATTACAAGCCTGCAGCTTAAAGAATAGCTAACAGAAATGCTGACAGAAACTAAAGCTGCTCTAGCAGCGAGCGACTGCAAACAACTGAACGTTTTTATGCCCTTGAACTATTAATTATTCTGCCTTGGAAGGATTAGAAAGGACTTCTAACTGACCCAAGTTCTCCTTTGAAAACAGAGAGAGAGAAATACAGTATTCCCTGAGTCCCCAACGAGTTTAAGGACTTATTTGTTAAATTTAAGACCTGCCAAACTCAAGCTATTATTTTCTAGCTGCTTTGTATCCAGCAGCTTCTTACAAGAAGTGACTTATGGAACATTTCAGGGCTTTTATATCAGCAACAATAACCAGCATAAAACTTGTGCAATAGGATATTAAACTGAAATACCCACAGTATATATTCATGTAGAACATTTCATATAACACCAGAAAACCTATGAAGGGTTTCAATATAATTAACAATGCCATTAAAAATTGTGGAATACCATTAAATTTGATAGACATGCTGTGAATAAAAATAACCAAATTTAGCTTTCTTTATAAAGTCAAATATTATTTAAAGAACTTGTATGGACTTTACTGGTAGCATGAGGACTGAGTTTAGAGTTCAGTGTCAATATTAGACTCCTCTTCATCCTTAAAACAGTTTTGACTAGGACAATTCCATCTTTTAATCTCAACCTAATTTTCATTTGGCTTTGAACAGAAATGTTGCAACTTCCACGGAGGAGGAAATAGTAATAATAATTTGTATGAATCTGTTCATCAGCACAAGTGAAAATGGGCCCAAACTTCAGCCTTCTGGTTTTTTAAATCCTAGCACTTGGATGCAAGGTTTCTGAGATTTCAAAGGAGCTGGTCTGGAGCTTAATCCAGGTAAAGTGACTTTACTTTTATTTAATGTTACACAGGACCTCCCTTTTGGAGAGGAACACAGATTTTAACAAATATTTGGTCCGGGTGAACATTTGATGATAATTAGTAAGAAATAAATATTTTCTCAGAAATTTCCCTCTTCACGGGGGGGAAAGAAAAAAGTTTTATTTTTGTGGGAAATAGTTGAAACATGAAAAATGTTTTGTAAAGCTCTCAGATATGTGGTGTTTTACAGCTATTGGTGATGTTTTCCAGCTCCACTGCTCAGGTTTCGGTACATGCAGCTTTACACGACATGATATACATGCATCTTTAGTGTCTTACATATTGTGAAATTCCCAGGAAAAAGAATGGGATGACTCAGGCACATGCAGTGCAGCTGCATGGATGACCAGGAGGAGAGAAGCTCTTCTATTCCAAAGCATGGTGCACTGTCACACTCCTCGTGACCACTGAGGGATGAAGCTCTGGAGATGTACAGCTCTGCTTCTGCTCTCCATGAAACTCCTGCATTAATAGCTCCCTTCTGGAATTTCTGAGGAGAATGGCACAACTCTTGGAGCTTTCAACGCCAGCTGCTGAGCTGAGCCATCAGCCCTGACCACTTGTCTCTGCAGCAAACCAAGACTCCAACAAGAATTCCCATGTCCCACTTATTTATGGGTCAGCCATAACCTTCCTCTTCTTGTCCCAACGTTGGCTGCTCCACGGTTAGCTCCAGCTGGAGAGGATTTTTGCATTCTTTGCTTCAGCCTGCTGCTGTAGGAGTAGAAAATGCAGGCTGCAACTGCAGAGCAGTGTCTGAGGATGTGGTGGAAATGGAGCCTGCTCTGTTATTTTCTTTGTTACTGGCATTCCAGTTCCAGCACAGAATCTGACTTGTTAAGGCTGATTTTCATAAAACATTTGTTAATGATTTATGTTCCTTCCTCAGTATTAATTTTAAACGGCCAGAGAGAGGTTTGGAGCATTACAGTAAATATATTAACGTGTAGTTTTGAGAGTATTTCTGGGCATGCATGCTAAATTTGAAAATTCAATGTACTCACAAAATTGCAAGGATAAATCAAATAACAACCAAAGCATTTCCTCAGACCAATGGGTTTAAGTGCTCTCAACAGCTGGAAAAAGTGCAGACTCTTTGCTATGCAAAATTGGTGTGTATGGATTCGGAGCACAGACAGAGCTTTGCTAAACTACAGCGATCTGTCATGTTTAAATGTGTTTGTTGTTAGCAGGGCACAGGCAAAATTCCATTACCGTAGTGTGCTGAAAAAAAGGAAACTATGTTCATATTGGGAAAAACTGGAAAAAAAGCTTTTAGGAGCCAGCTTGAGGTAGAAGGGAGAGTTGTTGCTGCATCTCTGTAGCATTTTCTATTTTGACTTTTTAGAGGGTATTTTTTTTTGCGAGAAAATATCTTACCAAAACAAGAATTCATCACAGCACATGACCCTCAGAGTCAAATATAGGACTGTACCACAAGAAATTTCAGATTTTAGAATTATGTATGTAGTCCATAAAGAATCTTATCAGTTAAAAATAGCTCCTTAAGTTTTCAGTATAAATTCTGCTGCTTCATGATCCAGTGGAACAACCAAAAACCAAAGAGTGAGCAGTTCTCTTCTTTTCTTTATGATAATGATGTTTCTAAAACTCCTTAACTTCAACAGGCCTTCATCAAGCTTGGGAAAATAAAAGAAAAAAGAAAAATGAGATAGCATGCAGAATCTAAGTAATATCTTCATTTTCTAATAAATTTTCTTTCCTCTGAACACTGTCAGTCCTTTGTTTGCCTTTCCAAGATGTAGCTGTAAACCAGCTTATCAGATACAAATAAAATTTTCTTAAATTCAGCAGCAGAGAATAATGATTTGGTTTTATGAGCCCATAAAACAACCCAAGTCTGTGGGCATTTTGAAATAATGCTGTCAATTAGGATCTGTAATGTATTCTGGGAGATATTGTAAGAAAAGTGGCAGCAAACTCATTTTTCCCTTTCAAAACTATCACCTGCAATATGCAATAAAATGCAAGGATGTACTCATAAAAGAGCCATTGCTGTATCCTCCCTAATATATATGCAAATATTTCATCACTTTGAAACTTTGAGGCACTTGAGAAAGCGTCTGGAAATTAACATCAACTTCTAGTTGCCATATAAATCAGAGCAACAGCTCTTCCCTGAATAAAGTACCTGCTTAGGGGAGTAAGCTGCTTTGATTAAATGGT
The DNA here is from genome assembly GCA_013396875.1 of Vireo altiloquus. Lineage (NCBI taxonomy): Eukaryota > Metazoa > Chordata > Aves > Passeriformes > Vireonidae > Vireo > Vireo altiloquus. The sequence continues at coordinate 35,428 of VZRF01011150.1, read as the reverse complement.
GATGGGAATTGGCCCTGCCCGGCATCATGGCCCATCACAGGCAGAGCATCTCCTCCTTCCTTGCAAATGCCAGGATGGCTGGAGTGCTTTGTTGTTCTCCCTTTGTCGCCATCACCTTTGCAAGGGGAGAACTTCTGCAGTTTAAAGCACATTTTAGTCCTCTTTAGCCACAGCATCACACTGAGTGCATTGCTCTGGGGGAATCCCAGAAGTTGATACGGCATGAAAATACCCTGGTTAGGGATAGGTGAAAACAACCTGGTTGAATGCCTGGAAAATACCCAGGTTTTTGTCTGTAAACCTCCTCTGAAATCTTTCTCAGGGGTGTTTTCTCTCCTCTTTGTACCAAAAAAGCACAATAATTCAGCAGGAGGCTTCACCCTTCACAGTAGCAGGAGCCAGCAGGATGCTTACCCACACTGATGCGTTTCTGGAAGACAGCAGCCTGAAGGAGGCGATCAACATTTTCTCAAAGTTTGGGAAAAATGCATACTGCTCTGTGGGACCAAATGGTCACCACAAAATGATTGCAGAGGAGATGGAGCAGAAAGTCAGGAAGGTCACGTTGCACTGGTGCCCACAGCAAGGCTGCAATGGGCAGGGTCCATCCAGGAGCAATAGCTGCTCAAGCAGCAGCGATTTTTCAAGGTTCATAAAGTATTCTTGTCCTCAGTAGATGGAGATAAAGGTCATTTAATCTCTTAAGGAAGACGGTAGAGGAGAAATAATTTGTTCCAAATCGATGTGGAGGCGCAGAGAAATGGGACATTTATTTTAATGGGCAGCAAGGACCAACAAAGAGAGATTGTGCATCAAAGTCATTGTCACTTGTCCCCCTGTGTATGCACACTTTTCTATCCAAAATCAGCCTTTTTATCCATCTCTGCCAGAGGAACACTGAAAACAAAATCTGGTGCTGAGAGCTCAGAACTCAAGCAACTCAAGCCAGCTAATTAACAAAGCAGTTCGTTGCTACTTGCAAGTAAGTGTATTTTTCTCTTTGTAGACTAACTCTGAGTGTGTCAAGTCGTCATGCTCTGGAGAAAGTTTACTTCACAGGACAATTGATTTCTGTGTCAGAAACAGAGCTGAGAAAATAACTCACGGCAAATAATGCATTCAATGGATAAAGTTTCTTCCTTTTCCCATGCTCATCCTCCAGATAAGGAGTCCCTTGACTGCAGTCAGCCTTTGGAATGTTTGGAACACTGGCTTGCCAGCAGGCAGACAGCCACTTGTTGCAGGTGTGTTCTTCCAGGGCTGCTTTGGCTGATAATTCACAACATTTCCTTGCTGGATGCAAAAATAACATTCAGCAATAGAAGTTTCACATCTTTTGTTCATCCCTTTTGTTAGACAGATATCAAGTGAAAGATTTCTGAATAGGCATGTCTTATTTTGCATACTGGGGCTTGTGCTAGCACAACACATTAAGTAAAAGAAAGAACAAATTGATTCCTTCCATGACATTTTCTCCTTCTAACAGTTCCTAGACTTTCATGATACTTTCAAATGCTGGTGCTGGTAAGAGACACTGCTTTGGATGACAAAATCACTCCTTTCCCTTCACATAAAGGCCACAAAGTCCTTGACAGGACAAGATTCTGAATCCCAGTGCGACATTACTGCCCTGCGTGGATGTCGGTGAGGTGGTTGTGCTAGAGCTGGAGCTCAGTAGCAGTCCCAACAGGATCTGTGAGTGTGGGTCTTGTGTCTGTGCCATTTTGTAACCTGCACGGGTAAAATCCCCTGCTTTGAGATCCACCGTGGATGAAATCCGCAGTAGCTCTGACTGTCAGGGAGAGCATCGTGCTGTGCAGCAGGCAGCCAGCACCTCACCTGGCTCTCCAGGAGTAATTGCCTGGTTATCTCACCTAGGGGGGTGCTCAGCCAGGGGAGTTTAAAGGGTATGTTTGGAGAAGCACACAGAGCTTAACCCAGCTCCTGAGCTAATGAGAAATTGCACTTCCAGTCTGCCTGAAAGAAAATTTCTCACTCCTTAGCAGCTTAGGTCACATTTTCGTCAAGTATTAATTTTTATCCAACAACCCTCTAAGCAAAATACAATCGCTAATGTTTGCAGCAAGTCTAAATCAAACTCAACTTCTGAAAATTAATAGAGATGTAGTTGGCTTTAACTACCTCACTGGCAATCAGTAAAATCTCTTAATACAGGGAATTCTTCAGTGTTACCTTCTGTGCTTGCTGCCCCTGCCCTGCCTTGATGACAAAATGCTCTTTCCATTGTGGTAGATCTAAACAACCAAGGCAATGGGAAGAAATGGTCTATTAATGTGGTAACCATGATATTTAAAATAAACAAGTGCCTAAAAAAAAAATCCGAAGATGGAAAAATTTTTTTTTTTTTTTTTTTTTATTTCAGGAAACACACTGGTGAGGGAAATATCTCCAGGAAAGCCATAAAGGCATATCACTTTTAGAGACAGAGGAGACATGAAATCTCCTGTGTGATTTGGGGCTTTTTGTTTGAATGGTGCTGAGCAACCCTTATTTTTGGCTGATGCCTAAGAATACAAATTGTCTACTAAATATCTGCAGCTGCAGTCTGCTCTGCTATTGAAGTGTCTGCCGAATGTCACTGCTGTTTGCTTTGTACAGCAGAGCGAAGGGGGAAGGGTTCAGAGGAAGACAAAAGCCACAGGAGCAGTGCTCAGACCTGTGTATTAAGCCTGTGGTTTTTAATGTTTCCCCTTTCAGTTCCTCCTGGTTTGTTCGGTAAGAGGCAGAGAAGTGGCAGCAGGAGGATAACTGAGCAGCCTGGGCTTCATCAGCCCTGCGTGCTCTTTGAAATAGTTATTATTTACTACTCATAATGCAGTAGGATCTGGAAGCCCTGGCCGTGGCCCAAGATCTTTTTCAAGGGACAAATGCATACTAAGGGGAATGTTAGCTTTTAGAGGGCTGAGGGTTTATTGATTTGGTTAAGAATGCCTGTTGTATGCAAAGTGTGTTCCACAGTGCAGCAGATCCAGTTATAAATAACACAGGAAAGGCACTGGCAGCCAGGCCGAATGCAGAGCGAGGCTTTAGCAACAGCTAGAAAGAGTCACAGCCTGCAAAAAGATCACACTGACCCTTGAGATACAGAACTCGTGTGACCCTCTGGGATTTGATAGGACGTGCATCTTTCACCTTCAAATGTCAGTGATTAGCAACAGCAAGAAAAGAAGCCATAGGAAGGTCATATCCCACCACATTCCCAAAGTCAGAGCTTTCTTTCAAGTTCATCTTATCTCTAATTCATGACTCCTGTGAAACCAAAATCACTTGTCTTTTTTTTTTTTTTTTTTAAAGAGTGCTTATATTATAATACAGTGCTGGACCACAAGATAAAGATCAAAAGGTCACATTTTTAACATTTCAAAATAGCAATTTAAAATAAAATCTCCATGTTGGGTCACACAGAGGAATGCTCTGACTCTGTGATTTGTGTATGTGGAAATCTCAAAATACAGGATGATCCTCTTCAGCTCTGAATTCCATCATGTAATATCATGTAATATCACCACTGTTCAGCCATGAATTACTTCAAGAAATAGAGACAGATTTACAGTACTTTAAATAATTTCGGCTACTTGTATTTATCAGAAAAAATCCTTAAATAACAAACTTACTTAATTTGTAGTTAACAAAAATCTCACCAATTCAAGGCATTTCTTAGTAATGCTTTAAATTCCAGACATTATTCCAGACACACTTGGGATAATCTTGGTTGTGTTTTGAATAGCTAATCAATAAAAGATTACACTTGAATCTTATAAATTAAACTTAGATTCTCCAGCAAATATATCTCCCACTTGAATCATGCTCGTGTAACACTTCAAGTTGGGGATTTTATGATTAATCACAGATCTGAAAGAGGATTTCCTTTATTTCTCATAGTAAATATATTATTGAAATATGGTTACTCAGAGCTGTGTGACATATGCTACATGTAGTAGCACGAGTACAGATTTTTGTGACAAAACATGACAGCTGAAGTGCTAATGAGCGACAGAAATGTGCTGCTCCATGAAAATGCCTGAGTTGCTTCAGACTCTTACATTTCCCAACAGGAAAGAAACGGGAGCGAATGAAACATGTAGAGTAACACATTGAAATGAAACCTCATTTTCTGGAGACTTTTCAGGTTTGGATGAGTAATTGTGCATATATTAGAACCAGTCATATCCGTGGGTGACCTGCTTTCTGAGAGCAGTTACTGAAGCTGTGTGCAATTCAGGGTTCTGTGCCCACACATGCCTGAAAGCCATCTTCAGCCACCCAAAATTCAGATGTCCTGCTATAGCCACCTCTTTGAGACTTTTTTTGTAATCACATAAAAGCGGCAGACACCTCTAAAGGCCAACAATGTGTATAAAATACGCCCATAAATGAAAAATCCAAGGTGCTTACCTCTGTCCATGATCCCAGGGAAAGCTGGGACACTGGTGACAGAGAGCCCAGACAGATGACTTGGATTAAATGCTTATTTTTTTAGTGTTTTTAGTGCTAGATGTAGGTGAGGAGTCACATCCTTGTTCACCATATGTTCATTTATTCTGAGACAGTATAACAGGCGATATGGCTGGCATGATAGTTCTGCTTTCCCATCTCCTATTTGTGGAGATTTGCACTTAAACTTACCTATTTCATTACTTTTAGTGTTTTCTTTTCCATGTAATCACACATGGCTTGTATCAGACAGGTGCTAAGCATTTTATTAAACTGCAGATGGAAACAGCTAAAAGTTTTTAGAGGCAACACACTGAAATTTGATTTCATTTCCCTTACCTACAGGAAAGCAAAGCAATTGCCACTATAACTATTGAATGTTTGAACATTAGTGTGTCCTTAAAAACATATTTTTAGTTTATGGGGTCCCTACTTGTCTCAGAAAGATAATTCTGCTCACAATTTGTTGATTAGGAGTTGCTCAAAAGAAATTAAAATCTGAGGTAAGAAATAATGGCACAGAAAATATTTGTAAATACAACATTGGATAGGTTCCCTTAAATTAATAATATTTAAGAATGTATAATTCTTCTGACCCATATGTCTACATTTAAAAAATACTTTATCAGTTAATGGAAAAACTCCCAATGTAACCAAAAAATAAGTCAGAAAATTAAACCTAGCAGAAATTGGTCATTCTGAATGTAAAAACACTATTGATATTACTGATATATGTACCAAAGATGCTTTTCAACCAAAAATAATCTTTTTATTCACGGGGTAAATATTCCAATAGAGCTTCAAAATCCTTTTGTTCCACAGACTTTTTTGACAGAGACATTCTGGTGCTGCTTACCCCCAGGCTCCACTGCTGCTCTCCCCCTCACCTGCCCCTCCAGTGCTGAGGCATAAATCCATTGGCTCAATCTGCTTTTTCAATCTGGGTTTCCTCCTCTTTGCCACTTTTTCTGCAGGTGTTTTTCCCTGGTATTGTAAGAGCTCCCGTTTATTTCCCTTTTGGATTTTAAACCAGCACTTTGGAGCAGTTCCCACGCTATTTGCTCCCCCAATTGGCTACACAAAGCTGTTAGAGACGTTTTATTCAGTAGAGGCAGCTGGCTAGGCAAAGGCAACGTTAACTACTATCATAGCTATTAAAATAAAACAGAGTTTAAGACCATAACTGTAGCAATAACCTTGCCCTAAGAGTATAAAACAAAATGGGACCCATTATGGATATTTTTTTTTATTGCCATCTGTCACGATTTCCATTTTGGATGATTCTGGAACAGTTTCATATTCTCTTCACACTAAACAAGCTTGGAATAAAATGCAAGTTAGAAGGAAACAAGATAGCATTAAATCAGCTTGTCCTGGTATGTGCAAACACTGCCATCATCATCCTGATTTATTCCTTCCTGGCTTTTAGGAGATGGCATATGGTCTCCATTCCAGTGAGAACATCCAGGTTGGGAAGCAGGGAGCAGCAGAGAGATCCAGAGTGTTTCTGAGTAAATCCCCTTGAAATCACAGAAGGGGGGCAGAAAGTGAAGCCTCTTACCTCAGGAAGGAGGGAGCTCAGCAGGAAGACATCCACAACTCACCAAAACTGCTCTTTGTGTCACTGTGAAGGCCACAGCAGAGAATCTGAGATCTCCCACGGGTGACATGGGAAGGCGATCTGACAACAGGATAAGCATCTGGTATCGAAAAACTTTATGCCAGGAGAGAATCAAAGATTCACAGAATGGTTTGGGTTGGAAGGGACCTTAAAGATCATCTGGTTCTAATCCCCTTGTCATGAACAGGGACTAGAGCTCTGCATTTTGTGCAAGAGATAGCGAGAAGGGATGGGGTAAAAACAGCACACTATGAAAAACAGTATTCCTCCCCTTGTAATATGTCAAAACTGTTCATAGAAATGAGGTGAAAGCTAGTGAAAGGATCATTATAAACAGAAGTAATATACTGAGAGATAAATAGGTCATATTGGGAAGGAGCCAGCCTAACTTGTGCAAATGGCAGGTACAAGCCACACCCAAGTTTTGGGAAGTGGGGGTTGACAATGCCATTGGGTATTTTGAGATGAATGATTTGGCTGAAGGTAAAGCAAGGTGGCATCTTCCAGAGCAGGAGAAATCTCCCTGGAGATAACACTTTGCTGTATCCTCATTGCAAATCCCAGCACTGCATCGTTGGGTCTGCCCCCCAAAACCTACTGTCTGCACCCAGAATCTACCCTCTGCACCTGCTCTGTGCAGCAGACCAGATGTCACCAGAGGGACAGACACCACCTCTTCATTACCCACTGCTTTGTCGGGCCGCCTGCAAACTAGCTTTGCCATGATTGTAAGGCTTGCTGGCCGGGGCACTGCTGAGCATCCCACAGCCAGAATTTCTGGCCATGCCCTGGCTGCAGAGATCCACAGGAAATGCTGCCGCCAGCGCTGAGCCCTCATTTGTGGCTAAAGAGCTGTATTAGAGCTATCAATGCCGACCCCACTTCAGCCAGGGCCACTGTGTAAACCTCTGCCATCAAATCCATATCCATTACAGGCATGAGAAGCTGTGGCCTGTGATTTAGTCACACAGGCTGCAGAGCCCAGCCTAGATGGAGTTATCCTCTCGCTCTATACATACATCATTTTAATTCAACCCCATTTCCATCTACAAGACACTGCAGGCTGCCGTGGGAAGAGCATAGCTGGAATAATTTAACTGCAAATACAATCAGGAGTTTTTGATGGCATGGCTATGTAGAGCCAGCCATGCTAAAATGACTTTTTTTTGGCGTGTAAGTACAGAATGGGTGGCACAGCAGGTGAAAACAGTCCTTAGCAATCCCCCAAAATATGAAACTAAAGGGCTTTAGGGCTAGAACTTGTCACCATATTAAAATATAACCTGGATTGTTTCGTGCAATATTTTTACATTTTGGTTTAAATTATTTTAACTTTACAAGATTTGTTTATAAGAAACTATTTTAAATATGAAAATTGTTTGGTTGCCAGCAAAATGAGTTATAATAAATATATAGTTACAAATTCTTACATACACTTCTAATTTTTGATTTCACTGAATCTTCTTTCCCAGTGAAAGGAATTAATGTACTTTAGCTGGAGAGAATTTCCTTGACTTTACCTTCTCCTATTTTAAGGAAATCAATCTGAATTAGAGAATTTATTATCACCAGGAAAAAAATTCAGTTTCACTTAATTTAGGAGTGAAACAAAGCACTTGTGCAGAGATCCCTGAAACAAAGTGAAGCAGCTGCTGACCTGTCAGTATAAAATATCCTACAAATGCATAAATGTGTGACATATGTTCATTGGACTATTTTAGACACAATTTTGGCTCAACATATTGTGTATATCTTTCCCTAAATGCTATATATAAACTCTTGTTTGATATTCACAGAATTGTGTACCATTTCCCAAAAGCATAAATTACCGAGATAATATTTCTCTGTCATTAAATGTTTATGTCCTAAAATAAAAATTCAAGGTTAAAATCATCTCCCAGTTGCCACACCAAAAAGGAAACATCACAGAAAATACACATGTAAGTGTATTTACAATTCACTTCTCCCTGTGGCAAAACTCTATCATTGAATAATTCATCCCCTCCTCTCCAAGCTCCAGTTTGCCCACTCCAAACAGAAGAATTTCCCCAAAAACCAGAGGTTTCTATTCAGCTATATCCTTCTTCCAAAGGTATTGACCGAGTCTCAGCTATTCCCAAAGAAACACAAATAGATAACAAAGTATGAGGCAGCCTGAAAGTTCCCTAACTCGTAGTACCACTTCTATCTTGGCTTTGACCACATTTTAGTACCACAAACATCTTTCTCCTACTGGTGTTTCCAAAGATTTTCCTCTGTGAGGAAAACAATCATATCATGGAATGGTTTGGGAAGGGACCTTAAAGACCATCTCATTATGACCAACCCTGCCATGGGCAGGGACACTTTCCACTATCCCAGGCTGCTCAGAGCCCCATCCAACCTGGCCTTGGACACTGCCAGGGATGGGGCAGCCACAGCTTCTCTGGGCACCCTGTGGCAGTGCCTCACCACCCTCAGAGTCAAGATTTTCTTCTTAATATCTAATCTAAACCTACCCTCGGATTGAAGCCATTCCTTCATGTCCTTTCCCTTCATACCCTTAGAAAATGTCCTCTCCGTCTCTCTTGCCCTCTCTGATGGAGCATAAATAATGAAATATTTACAAGGGGGGAAAATTGTTTGCATGTTGCATGCAAACTTTATTGTGACTTTATTTGTTTACCTTTCCAGGGTTAAACTGAGTTTTCAGCATCCATTTCCCTTGGCTCTAGGAAGCTTGTCAGAAAAGTAGCAAGATACAAAATGCGAGTTTTCAGAGGTAAGAAATGTAAATTTTCCTCATCATTTTTAATGTTCTAAAGATCTTAATGTGTTACAAAGTGATAAGTTCCATACCATTAATTTTTCTATGATCTACATACTGGTGAATGAGTCTATACCCAAAACATATTTCCCATTCCTACTGCTATTTATGTAGCATAATGTTATTTCAGTCAGGAGCGAAGCTGCCACCATCAACCATTGTCATCAGTGAGTTGAATCAATATGTTTCCATTGCAATTTTTGTGGATATTCTGCTACAAATCCCACATGCAGAAACAGCAGCAGAAAATGGGAGTGCCCAATGTCTGGATCCATGCCGTGGGCTTGGGGTTTTGTGCTTACAAAGAAATGAAACCCTTAATTCTAACAATAACTGTCTCTTTCAGTCAGGCCACACAATCACATTTGTAATTTAATATGATACCTTTGCAATGTTCTCCTGTCATTTGTTGGTTATAGAACATTCAAAAATGCCCAGAATCAGAAAGGTACAGAAAATTGCTTGCAAGTAGAGGAAATACCATTTCATTCTGTATTGGCATAGGATGTATGCTCTATTCAGTGCCCATGAAAAATTGTATGTCTTTTCTTCTTATGATCATTATTAAAGCAAGTCAGTGAAGAGACATTATTCACCAAGTCTCATCAGCTCGGGCTGCTGGTGCTGCTGATGGAATGTACTATATGCTGGAAGCAGTTGCAAATTCATTTCCCAGTTTCCATAATATCTAGAACTGGTCATGTTACGTTATACAGCTGATTACTAATAGTAAAAATGAACTAAAATCTCCTAGTGGGAGCAGAGGACTAAAACTAATAGGACAACAGAAATGTTCCGTTTCAAAGGTAAAAAAGAACAGGTAGGGGGTCAATGAAAGACTTAAAGTAAGTATGGTCTCTACCTTACTGCAAAAGGAACAAGAAAAATTCTGATTTTTGAAGATTGCCTAAATATCTATGAAGGTTTCTCCATTCCTGATGTTTACTTTTATAGATAAACCAGCTTTTAAGGGAAAGGGCTTGTTGCAGAAATTATGGGGTGAAAGCAGATGGCCCATGTTAGGTAGCTGGCCACCTTCTGTGGTCACCATGGTCTTTTCTAATACTAAAATAAGTTTGTGGAGCACTGTGACAGCCTTGTGTAGCAAAAAACTGTAATTAAGATTATCTGGTAATATCTTAACAGGGAGAGACAGTGATGTGGGCACATCCACACTGAGAGTTGAGATCAGCACAGACCAGCACTAATGAGAGTCCTTGGGCTTCCTTTGCCCTTTGCCTTCTCAGTGCCCAGCATTTCTCCTTCTCATCCGGAAATCATCCCTGAAAAATTCAAGGCCAAGGGAACCATGCCCTAATTGAAAACAAAGCCCCATTGAGTAAGAGGATCAGTATATTTTACTCAATTAAGAGTCTATGTCTGACACCGTGAGCCATAACTTATCTGGGAAAATCGAGCCCGTAGTCATAGAGCAGCCCTTCAGACTGACCTACATCCTTGAGGTTTGTTCTCTCACCCCTTTGAACCTGAGTCTACTGAACACTGCTGATGGCATGAAGGAGAGGTTTGGGAATTGCAGCTCCTTTCACCGGGCTCGATGTTGTCTGCCATAAATATTGCATCTGCAGACTGAGCCGGGGAACAGAGCACAGCAGTGGTAACAAGTTGACTTCTCAGCCTCTGTGGTCAATAAGGTCAATTTAACAGAAAAGAGGGGATCAGCACAGCATTCCACAGTGCCTAAATATAGACATGCTATTTGGGTTCAGTTCTTTGTCAAAGCACTGCTTTGTTAAGTCACCACTTATTCCTTGGACTGGTGGGGGTCTTAGGAACTTCTGAGTTGTTTCTTTCTCTGGTCTCACTCTTTAAAGTATTTAACACCTCCAAATCTCTAAAAAAGGACACTTATGATTATCTGCTACTTTTCTATCAGTATTCTGCCTCTGTGGATGCCTGGAACTGGACACCTTTGGGTATCTGGCCTTTATAGTACCAGTTATATCAGTGACAGAGGGACACCTGTGCCTGACACTGGCTTACAGTTCACACAGTGACACCTCTGGAAGATGAGCTGTAAAGCTCCTTGGTACCTGAGGTACATCACCTATGACACTGGTACAGGAGCCAAATATATCAGGGTTTGTTCTTAGCAGCAGAATTAAAGGCACTTCACCAGTTAAACGACAACAGTGTCGACAGAATTTGCAGGATCAGTACAGAAGAAAATATCATCCTCAAGGTGCTGGTAAATGGCAGAATAAGTTTACATGGTTTCTGGGGAGACAGGGTATGAAGAGCAAAAGTTTTGCATTGTAGAGAGATTTTAAAGGCTCTTTAGTGTCTCACATTCATTGTTTCTGGGCTTTTCCCCCCTCTTTTTAGATGAGGGTTGTATTTTGCGTTTTAGCCTAGCCATTACCCCCACTGATGTCCAACTTATCAGGTCGGGACAGTATATTTGGGAGTTCAGCATCTGAGCTAACTGTTGTTCCCATATCCTTCCTGTGTGTTGGCTACCTCCACACCCACACATCATTTTCCCTTTCCTTGTACTTTGTCCTCTCCCTCTTCCTTTCTCCTCAGTCTTCCTGTTTGATTCCCTTTTTCATCCCATTTACTAATTCTCTGGCTCACTCTTAGATCATTTTGTGTCAGTGAAGAGGAAAAAAAACCCATTTGCTCCTTACACCATCGCCTTCAGAGAATCCTTTTGTCATTGGTGTCCACTTGGAGGAAATGGTGACTTTTGTGTCAGAAGGTGCCAAACCAGATAACCAAACCAGCTCTCAGCCCACACAGCCACTGCCTTGTGTCGGGGCAGATTCCAACCTATCTTTTAAGGAAATATTTAGTTTGTGTGGACCACCGGACATTAAGAAAAAATTCTTCACTGGAAGGGTCATCAAGACTGGAAGGGTATCAGGCTGCCCAGGGCAGTGGTGGCATCACCATCCCTGGAGATATTTAAAAGACGTGTAGATGTGGCACTTGGAGGCATGGTTTAGTGGTAGGCTTGGCAGTGCTGTGTTAGCAGTTGGACTTGCTGCCCTTAAGAAATCTTTTCCAGCCTAAACTTTTCAATGGTTTTATGATTATGGTCTAGACAATGAACCTACCAGTAAAAGAATTTCTCCCAAGGTGTCATTTTTTTTTGCTGCTAATGAATCTGCTCTGGTCTTGTTGGAAAACCTCTGGGCACATGGCTCCTCAAGGGGTTTTAGAGGGCTGGTGGAGAACCTGACTGCCCTGCTATGCTGCCTGAAACAGCCTGAGGTAGAGTGTCAGGTGAAGTGCTCACCGTAGAGTGAACAGGAGATAAATGTGCTCTACCACTCTGCTGTGTTTATTGATCACACTCAGGTTGTGCTGGCTCGAAGACAAACAGCCCAGGAATCTCAGACAAGAATAATCTTTATGTGACTTTGTATTGATGAAATACAGATTTGGAAACTTTCCATATATAAGGAAACCTTTGCACAGCCTGGACAGGTTTATTCCTAGTCCTGGGGATTGCTCTCCTACCGTAAACAGCTGTGTCCCTTACTGCATCCTCCAGAGCAAACCACACAGTGCTCCAGAGGATTTCACATTGTAACAATCCTCTTTTCCCATTGTATGGCTGGGAGGGACTTCCTACATTTCATGTAATCAGTATGCAAATTTGAGAGCTTCCCATAAAATCCTGCAGTAAACAGGATATGTTTGCTCTAAACAGATTTCATCCAGTAACAATTCACTATAAATTCAGCTAACATCAACAGACTCCTATTTTCCCTCCTGCTCCTCTAAAGTCTTTCTCCTGGTGTAGAACAATGGGAGAAAATTCCTGCTATTTGTCCCCAGATTGAGTTATTTAAATAAAGCTGAAGACATAATGGTGATACTCTGGGAGTAAACTGCATTCCACTCCATTGTAAATGTGAAGTCATAAATGGAATTATGATTGGAATCAACTGGTTTCAGTAAAAGTAGTTCATAGGTATTTCAGAAAACTGGGGATAGGTTATTAGACACTTAATACCTGAGACACAAAGCTATTTCTCAGAAGCTCTGTTTACTGAAGTGTACTAACAAACTATAGATAAAACAGGCTTTTAGCATATTATTTAACTAATCGTCCCTAAAATTGAACTTGCCACTCTGCCAGAAAGAAAAAATAAACCAAGGGGGAAATTCTACTTTTACACGTGCTGAAATTCCTAGTTTTTAATGCAGAAGATATGGATAACAACATGGTAAGAAAGCCATAAAAACAGTAAAAAAAATTTCTTCACTCAGTGGATTCAATGCTGTATGAGGTTAGGACATGTCAATGAGTGTCACTGGGCACTTGTAAAATCTAGATTAAAATTTATACTCTCTTGATTCATAAGCTGATGTTTTGAGATAAATGCATGGTTTTTTTGGTTTCTAAGTAGTCTTGTTAAGGGGTAGATGAACAAACAAAGTAGAGGCTCAAAGACAAACAGCAGCAGCGACTTGGGCCCCAAACTGGCGCTGCATTAAAATGATTCAAGGCTGTTGGCAGAGCAGTAAGAGGGCGACAAAATGGGCTGATTTATTTTAAAGAGAACCTAAACATTGTGTTAATGGTGACAGTTGACAGTGAAAACACTGCTGAAATTGAGTGTGAAACAGAGGTTTTTTTCGATAGCCACAGGATGTCCTTGGAACAGAGTCTGCATCTCAATGAGCTGGGCGCCACTCACAGTACATTAGAAAGAAATTAGTTAGGGTTGAACATAATTATAATGTCAGGGTAGTTTCTAGTTCAGGATCCATGTTCTGGCTAGGAACCATGTCATATTGAGGAAAAATTAGCTTGCTTACAAATACACAGCAGATTATTTCCAGACCTATCACAGCACTTCTCTCCACCTTTCTCCTTCCTCCTTCCTCTTTCCCCATGCTTTCTTAAAGCACAGCTATGAGACCTACATCTCATCTCAACTGCTCCTGTCAGGACAGCTAATGAGCTGGGGCGGGATGAGAAAAAAAACACAGTGGAAATGGGGTCATGGAGAGGTTAAACTTCATGAATTTATTCATTGGGATTCAGCTCACGCCCTCCTGAAATGAGATGTCATCATTAAAATCGTGGATGACACTGTTGCACAACGAAGGACGTTAAGGAAATAGTGTTGTTTGGACTTTAATATATGATTGTGATAAGAAAACAAGCCCAAATTGTACCAGCCATGTCAGAAACATCCTGAAAACAATCTATGTGAGGTGTTTGTAAGGGAGAAATGTTCCAATTTAATTGAAAAAGAAACCCAACAGCAACAACAACAAAAAAACAAGCAGAGATGTCAACGTTCTTTTCTACTTTTCTGGAATAACAGTTGTGAGAAGTGAACAGCACGAGTATTTTGGGAATTGAATTATTGTTTATTTCATCACAGTACTCTTGATGTAGCAGAAATATTGACTGTGTTTTTAACAGAGGCAAATTGTTTGAAATGAAAAGAAAGCAGAGTCACAATCAATTGTGTTGGAGCCTGGAAGGGCCAGACTAATTAGAGGTGTAACCTGGAGCTGAGCTAGGGCTGACAGGGGTGGAAAGTGACAAAAATGGCCATCCTTTCCTCTGACCCAAGGCAGAAATCAGCCATACCCGGGGCAGTCTTGACAGGTGACATTCTTCATAAAGGCTCAGTACCCTCTCCCAAAATATCTGGTTTAGTGCATTATTATCTTCTATTATTAGGTGCTTTTCAAGTGGCTAAAATAAGCCTTCCTTGCTGTAACATTGCTGAGACCATTAGTTTGTGCTTCATCCACAATAAAGCCTTTCCTTTTTGCCCTCTCTGTATTAAAGACTTTCATCTTATCCCACCCACAGTTTTCTGTCCCTTTATCTTGCAACACCCCTTCTCTCATCCCCATTTCAGGGTGTCTCCTGCCTCCCATTTCCCTCTTGGGAATTCCTCGCCGGCTCCCATCACCTAAAACATCTACAGCCCTTCCTTGCTAGTTCCAGGATGCAAATCTAATAAACCAAGTGTGAATTTGTACATCCAGCTTATTGTAGCTGGAAGTCTCATTTATGAATGGTGTGAAAAAAATCCCCTGCCTTATTTTTTGAGAATTTATGGGACTCTGAAGGTAAGTGAGTTGCCCACAGAAAGGTTGCTGGCTCATCAGTGAGATTTACAGCCCACTAATGACTCCATAATAAAGTAAATAGAGACTCACTGGGCCATTGGGGAGCTGTCACAGGAGAAAACTGACAGCAATTTCTGATCCTTTCCAAAGCCTCTTTTTCTCCCGATGTGGGGAAAAAGAAACCAAAAAAGGCAAACCAAAAAACCCAGCAAAATCAACCCAACTTGGTCTGTGTTTCAAGAAGAGACTTGAGTTGTAACAAAACAGAATCTTTCCAGTTCAAGATAAAGCTCAAGCTTCTGGCTTTAAACATGGTTGATGAGATGAAAGGAAGTCAGGTCTGAATAAAAACTGTGGAATGCTAAACAGGATTTCTACCAAACAATAACTAAATGCCCCTCAGAAGAAAGCCTGCTTGCTGATTATCCCCCAGTGCTGTGTAATTACCATCCGTTGTACTGTGACTCTCCCATTTGGAACAGCCTCGGCTTTACAAGTGAGGAAACAACATATAGAGGGCAACGTCCCAGGAGATACCGACTGTATTGGCAGGGAAGGGAAGTGTGCACACATCCAGTAGATAAACTAGGCTGTAAATTGATTTTAATGCAATTAGAGATTTCCTAGGAAACAAAAAACCTTATAATTTTCTAGCAGTACCTATGGCATTTTCTCTGCTCGGCATTGGTGATGTCTGCTTGTATTTTGTATTGATCTGAGGGAGACTGACCTTCTGGGTAGCCCTTATCATCACACTTCATGGGTTTTGTACTCCTGAGCTTCCAAAGGCGTTGCTGCATCCCTACT
Organism: Vireo altiloquus; assembly: GCA_013396875.1. Classification (NCBI taxonomy): domain Eukaryota; kingdom Metazoa; phylum Chordata; class Aves; order Passeriformes; family Vireonidae; genus Vireo; species Vireo altiloquus. The sequence continues at coordinate 19,667 of VZRF01011150.1, read as the reverse complement.
GCTGGATCCTTTCTCTTCTAATCAGCTACCCTGGGGAAGAGAGCAACTAAATAAAGTAAAAGTAAATCAATTTTTCTTTTCTCTTCTTCAAGTCAAAACATTATAGGATGAAGAAAATGCCATATTTCTCTGTGACATTAGCTACTAAGTGATAAGGCATCTGAACACAAGAAACTTTTTAATCAGAACTCGTATCTGCAGAGCAGAGAAGTGCCAAGCACCTGAAAGGTAAACCCTGCCTTTGAAAAAAGCACCTCATACATTGAAAAGAAGCTATTTTCCACTTGTCTCAGTGCATTTAAGGACTACAACTGCATAACCTTAAGCAAGACAGCCATGAAAGGCAGGTTCTTGCAGTAGCACTTTGGCTTAGGTGACTTTTTCAGAATACTGTATGAGCTGAGGATTTTTTTAAGCTCAAGTAAACAGATGAAAAAATTTGGTGCGGAGAGGCAGAATAAAAAAACTGACCTGGAAAATATCACATAAATGGAACTGCAAACATAGATCTTAGTAAAGACCTGGAGGAAAATGCCAGCCAGAATTACACATTACCCTGAAAAGAACAAAGCAGTTTTTCCTAGAGCTACTGAAGCTTCCATTCTGCATCTACAAGATCATGGTGTGTTTTACATTCCAGGTGTCCTCAGCTCACTCGTGTCACTCCTTGAGATGCTCAATCTGGAATTCATTCTGTGCAAATTGCCCATACATGGTGGACAAGCAACAGAATTATGCAGATTGTGACAAATTAGTTCATTGGCTTTCATTAGTTAATTTGCTTTCATTTTCTTTCAAGTATTACTTTGAGGTGGAGGAGGTTGGAAAGTGGAACAGCAAAGATATTCCAGGGAAATGCAAAAATTTGCAGACATAAGCACATGAAAGCTGAACTGTAAGGTGGTGGTAGGGGACAAACTGCTGTCCAAACTACAGATAGCTAGGGCAAGGAAAAGCTGTGTCAAAGAAGGAAATTTTGAGGAAAATTAAGGTTGAGATACTCCTGGAAGACCTAATTCTGCCAAGGGGCTGTTGGAAGTGTGCAGCTGGCAAGTAGGGCTTGGAGAAAGGTTCCGAAATATCATAAATTTGCTTCTTTATTTTGAATAATTGCACTTCTCTCACAAAAACTATGATGTTGTTTTAGGAACTCCTAGAAGCCAAAACAGAGCAAGCCAAAATCAGCAATCCCCGTACGCCGCTTCCTCTGAGAAAGGCAAGATATGGCTTTTCAAAGCCTCAGTCATCTGGTCTCTGAAGGCATTGCTTTTTCCTTCTGCTTTTGAGATCTTGTTTGAAACCCATATTAAATCATTTAAGCTGAAAGAGAATAGATTAATATTAGATATTAGGAGGAAATTCTTTACTGTAAGGCAGGGGAACAGGTTGTCAAGAGAAGCTGTGTCTGCCCCATCCCTGGAAATGTTCAAGGCCAGGTTGGATGGGGCTCTGAGCAGCCTGGTCTGGTGGAAAGGGTCCCTGCCCATGGCAAGGGATCTTGAACATTCTTTCAAACCAATCTGTGATTCTCTGATGATTCTATCCCCATTTCAGCCTGTACCTGCAGGGACAGAAGGAAGGTGGCTGTGCTACGTGGCCATGGAATGATGCCAAGGCACTGCTTTATCGTTCAGTCCCTCACTTGAGGACACTGACACCAGGGACAGAACATGTGCATTGGCTGTGAAGTGTTTCACAGCGGTGCCCGTCACACACAGGTAGAAATTACATCTGCACTAAAGCTCCTGACCCCAATCCATAATCCTGATCTAAGTTTCCTCCAATAAGGAAAAAAATGCTGGCATAATAAAGTTATGCCTGACCACAGATCTTAACACAGAGAGACAAGAATCGAAAGGCAGAGCTCTGGAATGACAAGAACTACCTTATATTCTCATTTCTGGCAACATTTCTCCCAGAGACCTGAGGGAGTCTTCGTGTCCCTATGTGCCCTGCTTTCTCCATGTAAACAGAGGCAACAGTGCTTACCCTCACAGAGGTATTTTGAGGTCTGTCAGATATGGGCAGCTAGAACTGCCTGGGAAAGTTTGTGGGTTTTGTTTCCTAGAGAATAACCAGGATGTGCAGCTTCTAGACAGCTTTGGGATGTTTACATGTGGCTGTTCAAATCAGCCCATTGCCAACACAAAGTTCACGAGGACTTTGGGCATCTCCATGTGTTTATTGTCCCTTGACGTGCGTGATAGGCTGCAAATACAGTTCGTTTGGATCTCCTGACACTGTTTCCCTCTTACAGGCAATTTCTACCCCAGGTGCCCTGTTGCACCTGGTGGAAAAGGAGGAGGAGAAAGACACAATTCCTTACAACCTTGCTCCATCTCTCTGGGAACTGAGGCATGGGGCAAATCCTTTTCTCCATGCCCGACTGTCCTAAAGGGGTCTGAGGCCCTTGTGAGCTGTGTGGTGCCTCTCTGTGATGTCACCCTGGTACAGGCTTGCTGTCACCTGCTCTTCAGCTCAGCCTTGCTCTCTACTGCTTGAATTTGACCTTTTTAGCTCAAAGAAAATCCCACACATCTTTATCCACAGGAAGGTTATTCTCCTGGAAGAGAAGTGGGCTGAGTCATCTTGGGGGATCCATTTCCTAGACCTCCTTACTTAGTCTCCTCCATAAGTCTCCCTCTTACAATGAGATAGATTCCCCTCTGTCTAAGTTTGCAGTGCCTCTCATCACACAGGGCACAGACACTTCACGTCCCTTTGAGGGCTCCAGGCCTTTAAAGCTGGGGAGAAAAAGAGAAGAAAATAAAATGGGAGAAAAACTCCCCTGGGGAGAAGTGACCAGCCTGGTTTAGGGGGAGGTGTCCCTGTGCATGGCACAGGCTTGGAAATGATCTTTAAGGTGCCTTCCAACTCAAACTATTCTATAAATCCATGAAATGCAAGGACCAGAAATGCTACACAGAACCACTTGGTTGTGCTGCAAAGAGCTGCTCTTAAAGGCTCAGAGATAAAAGATGAAAATACAAACACTTTATTCCCAGTCTAACTCTCCTTTAACTCAATCTCTTTTCTAGCTTCAAAAGTTCAGGAAATAGTCTCTTTTTTAATGTAGGTGAATTGATGGTGTTTCTACTGCATTATGATGTGTGATTTGATACAGATTTATAGATGGGAAAGCTGAACTTCCCTATTGTGTGCTCCACTTTTATGGAAGCTTGGAGCAGATTCATTTACCTCCAGAAGGTTGCCCTGGTCTGACAAGTGCACACTGACAAAAAATTAATTGCACTTGATTTTCAGGATAGTCAGATTATTGCATGTCATTTTATTTCTTCTTGGTTTGGCTTTATTCTGCATTTTCCCCCCCTTAACTTGGTTCATTAATCTTATCCTTTCCATCCTCTTTCCTCATCCTACACGCCATCCTCTCAGGTTTTCCTGTTTGATGGCTGAAATATAACAGGGAACAGCTATTTTACTGCTACTTCTGACAAGTACAAGTAGAAGAAAAAGGGTGAGGAGGCTTCAAATAACTGCCACATGTTCCTGTAAGTTTTTTAGTTTTTCTTTCATTTTTCTTGGTTTGGAATTAAAGGGAAATCAAACAACCCAGTGCCTCTTAGATAATATTTAAGATTCCTTTTAATGCAAACCCTTCAGTGATTCTGTGATACTGCGCAGAGCTGTGGAGAGACAGCTGGTGCTTACCAGCTCCAAAAGTTTCTTTCTGTGAGATATCTCTTAGACATCTCTTTCTTCTGCTATGGAATCCAATTATTATCACTCCTTCTCCTCAGACTTGAATGGATTTACACTAAAAGTTTTAAAGCAACAAATGTCAAAAGACAAAAAAATACCCCCAAACTTCCTAAACACATGAAAGTGTTATCATGTGGATATTATTTCCTGTCATACAAAAGGACATAGTGGTTGTTAAGACTGGAGTGATAGGAAGAGGTAGCAGCCTGCAAAGCCTCTCACACGGCTTCACCAATGCTCTTGGCCTTCAGCAAGGAGGGGACACCTTAGAAGACAGCAAATGTAGTCGGCAAGATGATGCAGCATGACTACAACTGTCTTCAAAGAGCAGCAGGACCAGAACAGCGCTCTGGTTGAGTGCCAAGTTCCATCTGGCCAAGAGCTGAGGTCCATTTTTCTGGCCCAATATCCCCGCTGGTGGTGTGCCTGTCTGTCCTCCCAGCTCACTCAGGTGGAGACCTTTGGTTCAGTGTTAGCTCACTGTCAGCTCTGCTTTAAACAGCTGATTTCAGCCACATTTCTCCCCTGGTTTTGTTTGAAATCTGTCTGAAGGCCAGATCCTGTCTTTGCCCTTCATGGCATCCAGCCACTCAGCTGTGGGGCTTTATTTAATATAACTCTGCAGTTTGGAAATGCTCTGGATGCATTCTTTACAAGCCATGGAGATGTCTATCCTTCAAACAGGACATCGAATTGTAAATAATGTCACTTGTCTTTACAGCGAGAGATGACACTCAGTTAATAGGATGGCAAAGTTCATACGCTACCCGATAATTAAAAAACAAGGGGAAAGACAGACCACTTAAAAGGGTTTCCAGCTGTGACAAATTCCATGGATAATAACATTTTCGTACTGCTATAAAACGCTACCACATTGGCTGTAAATTCTCCAGCTAGGGTAATGAGTCATAGTAGAATTTGCCTTTCATTTGTTTTACAGTCTGATGCCCAATTCTCTCTGAAAATAAAAGCACAATGCTTACATCACTTCATCAATTGATCCAAAACATATCTTAAAGAAGCAGCTCTGCTCCCCCTCCAGTGCCTAACTTCAATTGTCTAGTTAAAGCAATATCATTTGCATTTCTGAGGAGTGTGGCTTTTGCTCTGCACAAATAAACGCCATGTCTGTGATTTAATTCTATTCTTTTATCCTCTAGCAGCTCACTATTCATATTTTTCTGTATATTGGTATATTGGTTTCAGTTTATTTATTTATATTTGTTTATTTATAAACAAATAAATATGTTTACTTTTTTATTATTTCAGTTTATTTATTTATATTATCTTTATTTTTAACTGAGTATCTCAAACACTCGTATCCTTCCTTCCACCATAAATTTTTGTGGCAGGGACCAATTTTTTCCTCATCTGCCAGCAGTCTCTTAGCACAAAACTGTAGATAAAGCCTAATTCACAGTAGATGGCATTTCAAATCTTCATTTGTTAACCTCAGAATACGGCAAGTTCCCAGCTTTTTTTTTTTTTCTCTAAATTCTAATAAAAGGGACCACTCCTCCCATCCTCCCATTTCCTCCTGAGATTAATTGAAATGCAGCCATCTAAACCCCTACTAATTTGTTTTGAAGCCAGCTATTTCCTCAAACAGTTGCAGAAGATGAAAGTCGTTGATAGGAGCTGCAAAGGCTTTTTTTTCCATGTCCCATTGCTACATGCCACTTAAATCCCTGGCTTTGCTCCCGTATCTCCTGACACATGTATCTGAGCTCCCGTGGATAAACCCCACAGGGCTCACACAGTCTTTAGGTTGACCTGCCAAGGCCTTGGTTTGCTTTCTGTGGAGCAGTTTGGTGATGAAGGAGGTAGGAGCAGGGGTTTCACCATTTAGGGTTATCATTTCACATGCCACTGCAGGGGTCACATTTTTCCACCCTTTCCCAGTCTGAGCAGCTGCTGTGCCAGCTCTGGTAGAGCCCAATGTGGAAGGCAGGAAGGATGGAGGGCTTTCTGCTGCAGCTTGTAAAGATAATCAATGACAAGGCACATTTACTGAGCACGAGAATTCAAGGCAGCACGGGGAATTATAGGGCAGATTTAGACTAGGTACAAGGAAGAAACTTTTTTGTGACGAGGGTGGCAAGACCCTGACAGAGGTTACCCTGAGAGAGGCAGTGAATGCTGTGTCCCCAGAAACATTCAAGGCCAGGCTGGATGGGGCTTTGAGCCACCTAATCTATTGGAAGCTGTCCCTGCCCCGGGGTTGAACTAGATGATCTGCAACTAGTCCCTTCCAACCCAACCCATTCTGTCATTCTGTGATGCTGTAATTGTACCAAGACATCGATTGGAAGATTAAAACTTGCCTTTGATATCTGCGTGGTAGTACTAGCAAAAGCTGTTCTCTTCCTGAAGGGTGCATGTGACCAGATTGTTGAGGGAAAGCTCCTGTTCCTTTTTGTTGTCCCTGCAGTTAGCTTGATTTCATCTGAGTCAGTCCCATTCTTCACGTGTCGTGCTCTGCAAATGCTCGCTGCCAAATTTACATCCTGAGCTGGCTATGTCAAAACCTTCTGCACAAATATTTTTTTTTTCCCCTTCTCAAATTTAGACGTTTTCTTTCTGGGACTGAATCCCAATTTCCTTCTCTTTGTTGCTGTCCTTAGTTTTCAGTGTGTTTGGGGTAGGGGGTGTTTCCACAATCCTGTTGGTGCTGGGAAGCTGCTGTATTTCTGTTCCATCAACTTTCCACACAACCGACCATAAAATTAATCCTACATTCCTAAAACCTTTCAGAGCACTGTAAAGTGACCCACCAGGTCCATTTATTTGCTGTACAGGGTTTTTTTTTATTTTATTCAAATTTTTATTCTGTCCTGGTCTAGTACTTTGCATCTCAATGCTCCCATTGGTAAAAGATAAAAGGAGCATCTAAGGGCCACATAAGCAGGGAGACATGTAACCACTGGGCTCTGAATCATGTTTTTTTCCCCTGCTTTTGTTTCCACTGGCATTGGCAGTGTTCATAACCCAATAGAATCTGTTAGAAAATGGCCTTCAAAGTGCAATTCCGTTGCTGCTTGACTGGATTTGTCTATGGTTTTTTGGCCGTCACTGAAGCGACAACTTGAAAATCACTGAAAACCAACAATTTCTAATGAGTAAGATTTTACCAAGCAGGTATTTAAATAAAGAACAACAAAGTCCACTTTTCTCCCCGCCCCAGCTGCTTTTGATCCCATTGAATGCTGTCAAATGGGTTAGAGTCATGCGTGAAGTTTGTCACTTCTGAGTTGCTGACAGTACCTACCTCAACGTACGACACGCCATGAATTCTAAATGGTTTTATTGAAATTTATTGAAGTATTGCCATCTGCCATGTAGTGCTCTTCCTCCCAAAGGCAACTGGGAAAAACAAGGCAAAGTGGCTGCATCTTGTCATTAGAATTTTTGTTTCTGGGAAGAATGAACATTCCAGTTGCTCCATAAAAGTAATCACTGTGCCATATTCAGCCCATCTATTCCAGCACAAGTCTGATACTAAAATACGATTTCCAACCTAGGGCCTCCTGTGGTTCTTCATACATAAATAGGCAAGAGGAATACATTTTCTGCAGTTTCATAGAGATATAAAAACTTCAGAGCTGGCAAGGTGGCCTCCTTGTCCAGATTTCTGAAGGACACCCTCCATTTGAAGGTGTGCCCCCACTGTTTCCCAGCATGTTTCCATCAATATTGAAGGACCATGCACAGTGACTGCTGCCCATCATGGACCCATCCACGGTTCCACACATCAGGAGATACAGCATCTCACTTAGACATTCCTTCAGAACCCAAAATATTATTCAGGATTTTATTTAGTGTTATACTGAAGACTTTTTCTAAGATACAGAAATGGTTTAGGTTGGATAAGACCTTGAAGAGCATATAGTTCTGACCCTCCTATTTTGGGCAGGACACCTTCCACTAGACCAGGTTCCTCAAAGCACCATCCAGCTTTGTCGTAGACAGGAATAATCAAGCAGAACACTAGATCTCAGAAAAAATTAATTTTTATTATCAGAAATATCATTTACTGCAAAAAGCACTCGTTATAAAATAAGCACCCCAAGCCTCTCAGTATCACTACTTCACCATGTATTTAGACAATTTTTTCCCAAGGTAATGTAAGGATGTGTACTCATCAGGAATGGTACCCTTGTGGTAAGATATTAAATGAAGGGGGTTTTTTGTTTTATTTTAACCTTCAAACCCACTGCAAATTATGGTATCATTTTAAGTGGTGAAATGGAGAAGGTCCTTTATAATTCAGTCTCTCTGCCTGATCCACGCTAGAAAGAAGAGTTATTTTCTTTGGAGACTAAATGCTTCGACAAGATCTGTCTGTATCCAACTATCTGATAAGCTGGGAATTCGAGATCCAACGTCACCTTTCATTTTACTTACTGCTTTATCTGTCCAGGGTGCAGGGATCTGGGGATACACTTACTTAAAAGTTCTCAGAATATTTTCATAGTCATAATTTAAAAAATTAAATTCCCAAAGACTTATCCTTTTTTTTAAATCAGAAATGAAATAAGTTTTTCTGAAAGTAAAAAAACAAAAAAAGGTTTTAAAGGACTGAAAGCTGTAAATCATATCTCCTAGGGATATCTCTTGGCATTTGTAGTCCAAAATATAAAGTTTTGCCACTGTTACTCAGAGGTCACCTGTGTTGTACTGGCCTAGCATTTTGACTAGACAAGTAAGAAATTGGTTAGTTTGGTAAAACATTAACCAGGCTAACAAGCTGTTCTTGGCTCCACATAAGTAGATAGTTACCTTTTTAATTTGTACCAAAATTTTGTGCAAAACGACTTAGACTAGGATTTTGAGTTGCACCTGTTCCCAGTGTTGTATTTTGATCTGACCACCTGACTATATTTTAATGTTTAATGCTCTGTTTTGAAATTCAGGCTCACTACTTCAAATGAAAATGGCCTGGGAAGACGATTTAAATAAATAATGATCAGTCAGTTATTATTATTCAAGAGAGGCTGCAACATAATGTATATTTTAACACCAATGGAGTTTATATAATGAAATTATTGTCCTAGTAATGCAATTATAAAAAATTGCAAAACAAAACCTCAAAACACAGTTTGGGGCTATTTATTTATTTTTATTACTGTATCTATATCTAAAGCAAGTCTCTTCACAGATCCTCTGTGTGGCAATTTTATGCTCTGATTTGACCATATCTTGCCTTCCCTGATTAACTCACATTGATTTCCAAACCTGACTCCTCTATTTAAGCTTTAAGATTAAAAAGGTTGCCTAGCATGTCCCTGGGCATGCTCACTCCATCTTTTTTTTATCAGACAAAGTCATCATGAAGAAGGAATCACAGGAATCTCACTCTGGGCTCCGTGAGCCATTAAAGCTTGACCTGTGACTCTGGCATTCCTCACGTCTCCCGTGCAGTCATTCCTCTGCTGCCACAGAAACTCCCAGTTATTGCTGGCAGCCATGGCCAGCTGCTTTGATCACCTGCCTTGCACGGCATGCTTCCTGTGGAGGGAGAATACGGACACTGTCCCACTGCTCCAGCTATAAAAGCAAGACTCAGAGTTTTCCTCAGCTTCTTTCTAAGTCAACAGATGCTAAAATAAAAATACAAAAATTTTAGGTTTTATTTTGACTATGTTTGTCCAGTGAGGAAGATGCTCAGCTGATAGGATTGCTTTAGGGGCATGATGATAAAAATTATCATCCCATGTTGCTGGGGGTTCCCTGCACTAGTTTAGTTGACCATGGGGAAGGTGGATTTTATCTTTTCTTTTTCTTAAACAGTGAAAACAAAAAACTACATTTCCATTCCTGACCTACCACCTTCTCGTGGATACATCATCTTCAATTGAAAGGCCCATCCCTAAGCTTGTTCCCTGTCTTACATTAGACTTTTCACATACTTGTACTTCATACTTCTCATGTCCTTTATATAGCTGCATGGATATTTACATAACCATATGATAATTTATATTTTCAGATGCCTTTTTATTTTCATTAATTTTTTAGAAAAGTTGTTCTGATGCTTTGTTTCATGAACACAACCTTACAAATGCTACTGAGGAATAAATCAAAACAAATTACATAAGGAACAGAGTCTGACTAGTGCCAAGGTTTTCTTTTCTGCACTGCACATGCAAAGTTTGTCTAGTTAATTAAGAACAAACACAGCACAACTAGCTCCTACAACAGGAATTTAATTTCCTTGAAGCTAAATAAAGACCAAACCAAACCGTTCTTGTTACAATCCCCATCTTCAAAGGAGTTTATTTATTTCCTTTATAGGTCTGGACAGCCTTGAGCTCTCTGTGTTTAGATTAAATCAGCTCCAGAATCATCCTGTCCCTCTTAGTTGTAAACAGTTCTTAGCTGTAAACAGGGTCGAAGTGGGAATGATACCTCAGGATTGAAGCTGCAGTCAGTGGAATTAAGTGGAAAAATGTTGCCAAGAAGCCAGCCAGCCCTAGCCTAGACTCCCACAGTCTTGAGCCCCAGCATGTCCCCAGCACTGGGCAAGGAGCTGAGAACAACTCCACAGTTCCCTATTTATTTGCTGGAAGGGGCATCTGCTCCAACCACGGCAAACCAGCACAGCAGAAACAGCACTTTGAATGTTGGTCAATCCCTGTGATGCATTCAATAACCTTCTTCATTTTCTCTTCTTTTTTTTTGTCTTAAAACTCAGACCTGCACCTCCAAGTTACAAAATTTAAGCTACTTTTGTCCTTTACATTCTTATTTGCAAAGGCTTTACATCCTTCACAGATTACTAAATAAATCCCAGCATCAAGTCTAAATTCTTGACTAGCCACAAATATTCCAAATTTTTTCTTCACAGTATTAAAAAAAAAATATTCTTAAGGCTGTAAGCTGCCTGTGAGGAAAACAAATTGTCACATTTTGCCCTGAAAGTTGTTGATGGTGAAGCTAGGTGGGAGAAATGAATCCAGCCCAGGAGCAATGAGTGGTGGATGTCTGGTGAGGACCCCAGGGGCAACACAGGGAGGGGAATTACAGCCTAAGAGGTCACCTGGCATGGATTTTTTGTTTGAGGATACTTTGGGATACCTTGGCATGCAGAAACTTTGCCGCTGATGGGTCAGGTGAGGACAGGGATCTGTGTGAAAGGCAGAATGAAGGAGCGTGGGAAAATTGATTTCAGGGCGCGATAGCTTCCTGTTGTCTGCTGGGGTTATTTAATAGTTTTTGATACACATTTTAAAAATAGTGTGGTGTGTGAAAAGTTCAGTTTTCATCACGAGGTGTGGTCTGCACAGAGGCCCTGAAATTCAATAGCCTTGGCTCTCCATCTTGTAGCTCCTGCAGCCTAGAGTTTTCCAGCTCTCTAGTAACCTAGTTTAAATAGTTCCCTGATAGAACACAGGTCATGCGTGGCATACTTCCATCAAACTGCTTTTTATGCCACTAAAGTAAATAAATAATAAACAAGTGAGATTACTAGTAATAAGCAGAGAGTAAAACAGTGTTTATCAAGAAAATTATGATGAATTATCCTCTGAACTCTACTTAGGATGAAGAAACCCATGAAGAAGAGAATGCTAATTTCATTTTAAATTAAAATTTGTCATAAATGTGTTTGAGTACTTTTGGAACCAGTAAAGACAAGATTACTTGCATTAACTTATAATGGATAACCTTACAATTATTAAAATAGACATTACAATTACAATATGAAATATGGTGAAAACATGCTATACATAAACTATATATACTCAACAAGTTTTTATTTCTTCTTGAACAGGGAGCTCTTTCTGCCATTACTCTGTGATGTACACTGGCCAGAAAAAACAGAAAGCTCACACGAGGACAGTGCCATGCTGAGAGTGCTGCACTTGGAAGAACAGGAGGCTGATGAGATCCCTGGTGACATTTTAGTCCCTGAGGAGAACGTGATAATCATGGAAAACTTTAAAAGTTATTTAAAAATCATTTTAAGAAAGGAGTAATTCTCCTCAGACTACACTGGTGTGTGAGAAATTCTGTCCTCCAAAAGCATTGTCTTTTAATGAAAGTGATGCTTAATTTATATGGACAGAATAATTTTAAAACTCTTTCAATTCCATTTTTTATCCTTATTGTTACGAATATCTGATCTTTTGTAGTTCTGAAAAGCCAGAAATGGTGAATATCTCTACCAAGTTTGTCACTAAATTCTATCATCATACTGGGCATGTTTTGCAGGTTGTCTGCTGCTTAATCTCTTCTTATAATTACAGAAATAATTGTACCCACATTTGCACAATACTTTCAGATCCAGGGGGGAATACACTATAAAAGCATTAAGTGTTATCTTACTGGTGACAAGTATTAAAAATTACTTCAAATCTTGCATGGAGAAAATGTTGCCAAACCTGAAAGTAATTTTTATTGCATTCTTTTTATATTACACAGGCAATAATATATCTGTCATAAAGCCCAAACACACATCTTTTTTTTTTTATTAGATGTAATTTTGCAATTAGTTCCACAGTATAGCTCAGGAGACAAACGAGACCGATAAAAGTATTTAGCTGTTTCATCTTTTGCATGCATGATGGTTCAAACATTGCCAAACTGAACTTCCAAGCATCCTCTGGGATTGTAGATTGGTCATGAGCTGCTGGTGAGCTGCACCTCGCCTGGAGAAGCCACTCTTGTGCTCTGAGCTGTCCCACCGCCACCATCATCATCATCATCTGCCCTGCTCTGGGGTCTGGGAAAGCCACATTGCCCACCAGTGAAATGGGCTGCTTGTTTTTCTAGTGAAGAAAAGCAGGAAAAGTCAGGTTTGGAGGGGAAACATTTGCAAAAGACAGAATCAGTCACAAGGAAGGTTTCGGTGTGATAACACCGAGGAGGAAATCCTATCAGTGTGAGCAAGAGCTAGAATAAACAAGTCACTACAAATACTTCTTTCCCATTTAATAAATATTTGACTGAGGTCATCAACCTTGCCTGAACTGGACCTGTATTTGATAACACAGACCATTCCTCTCTCTTACAGCTGAAAAGTGGGTTTGCTTGTTTTAGAAATCAGAGCTTGCAAATCTGTTTGCACCCAAAATCTGTTTTCTGCCCTGTACATCAGCAAACAACTAAGAACTGTTAGTACTAAGCTATGCTGTAAAAATCTAATTACATGGTCTCTATTCTTGCTAATTAAAGGTAGTTAGTGAATATTTATTTTCTATCCCAGCCCACCAATCAAAATTTTTTCTTAAAAGTCACGATGCTCACAGCACCCAGAGCCATGTGCCCACAAGGTACAGACAAACCAATCTTTAGCACTTCACAGCTGCACCACCATGCCATGCACATCAGTGATGATGCAAAAGAATTTAGGGGACTTTCTCTCCACTTTATTTTTCTCAGTGACACTGTTTGGTCTATAGGGAAGAAATAATTCAAGAATTCCTCCTAATTTATTTTGTTTTGTTTAGGCACACTCAGTTTTAAAGGTGCACAGGGTGAAGGATGGGAGCAAACCTGGGAAGCACTGAAATTGGTTGTGACCAATTGCAGTGTGTTCACCTCTGCTTTCTGAATTTTCTACCTAAACATCAGACCCCAACCTGCAGCTGCAAAAGCTCTCTGGCCAGCAGAAAGACCTGGGATCTTTTTAACCAGCCCTTGGCTTTTGAGTGTTTACACACAGCTATCAGCTTCTTGGCATCTGCTGCAAGATTATTTTCTTGCACCACATATTTGTAAGTACATGGCCTCATCATTCAAATGCATAATATTTCAATATATTTGAAGTTCTAAAGATACAGCAGCCATCCTCTATGAGTTTGGGGGAAGATCCATGTGATTTCATAAGTGAGCATGGCAATTCTTTCACAAATCCTGCGAGGTTTGCACAGAATGTGCTCTGCTTCACTCTCTAAAGCACAACACAGCTGATAGCTCCTGAGGAAACTGCCCAGGTTCCTGGCAACTAGAAACCACAACAGCCTCATTTTCCTTACACTGATGCTGCTGGAGAAGCAACTTCTAAAAATGTTATGCTTCTATCTGTAATGCAGTGTTTCTCATAGCCAAAGATCTCACAGGAAATACAGCAAAGCTGTGGCAGCTCTATGTGAGAGACTCGGTAAAATACATTATGTCCTAAAAGCTAAAGAAAAACATGGCACAAATTGCCTGGCTGTCTGAGAGCCAAGGTGTTTGGTAATTTTCTTACCTCAAACTGTGTAAATTGGGTACAGAAAGGACTCAGAGATCAGCAGAGTTTGCAGATTAAAATATCACCACCATTTATTGTAGCTGAGGAAAGAGCATTATGGGCTGGTGCTCCATGAGGAACCCCACGGGGAGGGAAATCCTTGGACTCCCAAAATTTGTGCTTACCATCACATCTGCTATCTTACCACATCAAGTCCTTCTTCCACAGGCCATGGTATAGATGATTAAGATGAGGAAAATTTCTCAAGCATTTTTCCGCTGCTATATTTCTTCTAATATTATTTAATTGGTTTCTCAGTGTGTTCTCAGTAGATCTAAAGAGCGAGCAAAGTCTTTCTGTGGCTAATCTACTGACCATAAATTCTCAGACAGTAGTGAAAGCTTGTGTGACCTCATGGATAAAGTGTTTGCTTCATATTTGGAAGGTCATAAATTCAAATCCTGTTAATAGTCTCTTTTTATTAAATGTCTCATAGCTTATTTTCAGTGATATAATTACACACTAGGTCAGTTAATTATTACTGAATTCCTCCAGCAACAGCAAAAAGGGCAAACTACCCGCTAAAAACAACTTAGAAAGTAATACTTACAAAATGATTAGCAATTTAAACAGTCCAATTAAATGAGACAATTAAGTTTAAGTAGTTTTCTCATTAGAGTAATTTTCTGTACTCATAACTGTACAGAAGCCTTATGAGGCTTTGTGGGAACTGGGGACCTCGATGCATTTCCATGAGTGTAAGTGTTCCATGGCTGGGGCTCATATGTGTGTATCTGATGAAAGGATTTGGCTGGGGGAATTTATAAACAGGCACATGGGAGAAGTCAGCCAGAGAGAGACAGAGAGATCTATTTTCTATAATAGACTCTTGTTTACCTTGCTGAAAGAGATACCTCAGGCCTTTCCTGGGTTTATTGGGAAGGACAGCCCTATTCAATGCTGTAAGAGCATATAACGCCTTTTTGTGAGCCCATGTTTCTTGGAGACATGAATACATAACCCAAATAAAGCCAGCCTTCTGTGGGCCTTCATGGTCATACATCAAAGTTGATGTGCTGCTTTGTTAAGTAACACTTTGGGTGGAAACACTTTGATTTTCCCAACCTGAGGGAACATATATTTGTTTCTCAGGGCTCAGTGCCAATGCTTTGTCTTAGGTTAAATAATGCTTAACAAAATAAATAATAAGCCATGGAAAATGTATATATATAGAGAGAGATAAAGTATAGCCATGTGCTAGAAACTCAGCCTGCGTCCTTTAGTCATGTTTCAGGGTGTTAAAGAGATTTCTGATTACCAGTTGTGTTTTATTTCCTGATAGCCTATTTCTTTGTAAGTGTTGGGTGAATGTAGTGATGGAAATGGCAAATCATTCAAGTGGCTCCCTGGGCAAGCTGGCTCAGCTCAGGCAAGCCCAGCCTGGCTGTGGCTCCTGGGAGAGCTGGGTGAGACCATAAGAGCTCTGTGTTCAGCATCAGGTGTGTGCCAAGAGAGGGACACGGAGCTGGGAGGAAGAATTTGTCCTTGCCCCAGAGGACTGCAGCCCTGCCAGCAAGTTGAATGAAGGGAGCCTTCAACAGCTGCCAAAGCCTACAGCAAACCAGCCCTGAAGGGTTTTTATACCTGTATGAAAGTGTTCAGCTTTGTATTTAAAGAGGAGTGCTTTTTTTGTGACGATTTTATCTTAACGTGTCAGAATTTAAAAAAGAAATGAGTGGCATGAATAAGGAAACAAATGCATTCTTTCCAGAGGTGACTTTCAAGCTAAAGCCAGGACCATTTGTCTTGAAGCTCATTTCACATTAGGATGTGTTTCTTACAATATGTTAAGCCCTAAGGGGAATGCTAAGATGAAAAATGTGTTTTAATTATTTCATATGGGTTAAACAAAGAGACTAGAAACTTTATCTCTTCTTTCTACAGCCATCCATGCATGAAATTAAGAGAATTCTATAATGCACACAGCAGAGAAATAGAGTACCAGGAGTACAATGAAGTTGAAATCCAGCACAAACTCAGCACTCAATAATGAGGGGAGCAACCTCTCCGTGTGGAAGTAATCCCACAAAATTCCCTTGTAAGTTCTGTGTACAAGACAATTGTGTGTCTCTGCAGATATGTTGCCTTGTATTAAAGATTAAATTAATTGTCAGTGGCAGAGAGGAATGAGAGCAAGCTGAAGTTGTCAGTGGCAACACACAGTGATATTCATAATTTCACAGGTGAGGGCTTACTTTCCCTGTCTATGATATTGTATGAAAATACTTTGTGATCCCAAAGATGTGGGGCATAATGCTGGGTCAGGGAAAGAAGTGCTGTGTGAGGTAACCTCACAACTGCTTTCCTTTTCTGGGGCAAAAATCACAGAACGGTTTGGGTTGGAAGGGACCTTGGAGCTCATCTGGTTCCAAGCCCCCTGCCATGGTCAGGGACACATTCCCCTAGAGCAGATGAATCACTGTTGTGGTCTCTGTCTATCCTCCAAGCTGCATGGCTGCAGCCAAAGAAAGTCAATATTCCCTTGTCCCAGACCGCAGCCTGGCTTGGCAGTCAGGGCTGACCTCAGGCAGCAGCAGAGGATAAAATAACACTTGAGAAGTGTTCTGTGATTGTGCCGAGCTCTGCTGCAGCGACTCTGAGGTCCTGACTTGAGGTGCAGGGATAATAGGAATGAAATACCGATGAGCTGAGGGTAGCAAATGACATTTTGGAGTCCTCTCTGGGGGAAGATGAGCAATTTTCAGACACCTCTATACTGCCGTACACAAATGTGCAATCAGTAAAGGCAACCTTAATGTTATGTTTTCACTGGGAATTTAAAACACCTGTTATATCCCAGAGGAATTGGACACAGCCTGTGTGTTTGATGAAGATTAGTTTGGCTTGTGCACTAGCACGCTTTCTGATCATTTCACCTTAATTAAAATGTAGCTCCACCAATCACTAACTGATTCATAAAATCTGCTGTCACAAATTTTAATTTATAAGATGTTACTTGTCAAAGAAATTTTCTTTGTTGCTTACATGATTGAGTGCCAAGTGATCGCTCTTTTGTTTCCAGAAGACTTTTTTAATGGAAAAAAAATTAGAGATGATATTAGAATAGCAAAATAGGGTTCACAAGTAACAAGAAACCAGAACTGTGTATTAGAATACAAGCTGGGAAAATCATTCTTTGACATTCAATTAAGAAAACTATATGATAATTTAATTTTTTTCTCTGTATTTTATTTCTCATTTATTAAATTTTTTGTTCCCTAAACTGTAATTCAAAAAGACCTGAAAGGAAGAAATGGCAGTAAAATTGGTACACAAACACATTATTTATACAGAAACTCTTTAAAACTCAACTGGGTTTCTTTAGTCTTGGTTTGGATGGTCTTTACAGTGGTTGTAGAATATATAATCCACTGCCAAGACAGAATCCTGAACAGAGCAAACTGAGAATAATTTTCCCTTCTCCCAGCTCCAACATTCCCAAATAAAATCTAGAGCAGCCATATCCTGTTACAAAGCAAATGTCTGAATATCAGTCCTATAAAAATCCATGATGATACTCCTCTGTCAAACTGGGGCCACAATTATGGCTTCCTGAGAATAAATTTATTTGAAGTTTTGCATAGTCTGTATTTATTTTTGTAAATTCAGTTTGAATTCTGTGACTTATTTCATAGCAATGAAACAGTAATGAAAAGTTAATTAGCCCAAGCAGTGGAGAAGACCAATTAGCACTCCTTGGCCCCTTGCAAAAAAAGACAGTGCATCTTTGGAAAACACAGGAAAATAGCAGGAAATTGGGAAGGTGGTGGGGAGAACGTGTCAGTATATTTACCAGATAAGGAAAGAAAACATACTAAAAACGTTAGTGCTGCAGTGCAAAGAATCATTGCATTAGGCTTTCAAGTGGTACCTCTTCCTTAGTGTGGATGTTCTTTATTCTGTATCTGCTGCTGTTTCTGCCAGTCATAATCAGATGCGGGGATCAAAGGTAGCAGGTCGATGTGGGATGTAGTGGATGGGAGCAAAGGAAAGGAGAACAGGAGGCGGTGGCTTTAGTGTTATTGTATGAATAAAGTCAGAAACACTTGTGCAGGCTTGGAGCCAGAACCAAACATCACCGCAAAAACAAGCAAGTGAAGGAACACAAGGAGTTAACAGAGCCAATCACTGTGCACTAAGTAGCTTTGCTGAGTGGGTTTGCTCAGGAGAGACAGTCCATAGATTCTGAGTATTTGAAGAGCCTCAGAAATGCCTGCCATCGGTTGTCTATCTTTAGGCAGCCCTTGGTGCTGTGTGTATTTGAACTGTTTATTTGGATTGTGTTTTGTTTACTTCCTCTGGTTTGCTCCTGTGCCACCCACAGGAATCTCTCGGCTGCTGTCCCCAAAGGACAAATAGTGAGGCAAAATAAATATGTAACATGAGGAGGAAAAAAAATTAAAAGGGAGAGGCCACAGATGTATTTGATATGACAAAAAAATAAAAAGGGACCATGAGCTCAATTTCAGCTCAGCAAGAGTGCTGCTTGCCTGGTAATTACCTCTGCCCTCCTGCATTGGATTTGCAGTCTGAAAGCTGCCACCTTTCAGATAAACCAACCTCAAAACCAACTACTGACTAATCATACAGTGCAAAAGTGAACTGCTTGAGAAAAATGAAGAATTTGTGGGAATTGAAAATGTGGGACAGAAGTGTGCAAACCAAACAGGAGGCGTGCAGAAATTGTTGATGGTGATGACGTGTGTAGTGAGTCAGAGCTGCGTGCTGGACTCGGGAAACTGGAGATGAAGGTTTCAGAAACAGCCTGAGAAATCCTTTTGGAGGGATTTGTGCTGTGCCAGTGAAGGCTCCTTTGGTGGGTTGGAGCTGAGTTGATATATGGGCTTTCGGTCCAATGCGCTTCCCTCTCTCCCTGTGGAGACGAGGGAACTTGTCTTTGTTATCGCTCCCCTGGCCGAGGGGTTGCAGGTCTGGCCGGACTCCTCTGGGGGCAGAGAGGCCTCACTGGTGCTGGGGCCAGGGCTAGGTTTGCTGTGGGAGAACCCCCTCAGAGCCACAGGCAGCTGAGGAACAACTGTGAGCTGCCACACCACTGGGATCACCCAGAGCAGCTTCTAGGACTGGTGGCCTTCAACTCCCATTTCCAGTGACCTCACACAGATCCAGTGGGGACCGATAAAGTGTTCTGCAACTAACACAGACCATGTCAAGGCCAAAGAAAGACACCAAACAGCTGGCAGCATAAAGGAAAAGAGATTTTTCTCCAGCATAAAGCCCGAAGGAACTAACTCTCCAACATGGCGGCATCAAGGTCAGAGAGAGAAAGAAAGTAAGTCATGTGGGACCGCCATGAAGATGGCCGCAGGAAAAGAGAGCGGAGTCACGCCTCAGCACCAAAGCTTAAACTTGTTTTCTGCAGGTTGTGGTGAAGACTCTAATATCACAAACTGGTTTTTTTCTATTTGAAAAGACATAGGGGGAAGAGAATTTGGTGTGCAGCCTGAGGAAAAAGAAAAGCGACCATGCCAGGTCACCTAGAAGCTTGTGAGGAGCTCCAAGAGACTTTCAGAAATTTTGTGAAGAAGAAAGCTGTTGATTCCAGGCTGGAATTTGTCTATCCTTAAATGAGAGACACCCCATGTATGGCTCATGGCTGGCACTGTGAAAGAGACTGTGAGTTTTTCTCACGGGAGAGATAGCTTTCCACGGCAACAGAAATCCGGGTGGGCCTGTTTGCTAGTGACAGTTTGGA
>VZRF01011149.1:357941-463293 GCA_013396875.1 Vireo altiloquus | reverse complement strand
TATATATATATATATAATTTTATTTTTTTCAACTGAAAATATTTCTCTGAAATTTCTTCAGGTCTTTGGCTCTATACAAAACCATAGAGCCAAAGATCTCAGAAAGTCTCCCTCTCCCCCTGTTTGTTTTTCTGCTTATGAGGTAAGATCATCCTTAACAGATGTTTGTTTACCTCTTCATAAAAACCTCCTGTGATTCTACAGCCTCCCCAAGCAGTGTGCTGCTGTGCTTTGCTATTCTTACCATTGCAAAGTGTTTTTCTAATGTTTAGCTATATCATTTTTATTGCAAATTAAGCTGATTATTTCCTCTTCTAGTTTTGGTGAATGTAGGGGACAACTGTTTAGTCTCTCCACCCATTATAACAAATGTTTATGTGCTGGAGGACTGTTATCATGCCTCCCCTCCTATTGTTCTTTTCCTAGAGAAAACAAACTCAATTATTTTATCCATTCCTTATAAGTCATGGGTTTTTTTTTTTTTCACCTCTCTTATAATTTTGCTGTTCTCTTTTGGACTCTCTCCAACTTGTCTACATCTCCTGTAAAATGTAGTGCCTGAGAGTGGACACACTGTTCCTGCTGGGAGCTCAGCAGTATTGAGTAAATGCCCAAAATAATTGCTTCTGTTGCCTTATACCCAAAATCCGCATTAAAGCACCTCAGAATGAGATTTGTCTTCTTCTGTGGGGATCTCACTTAACAGACTCACGTTGGGTCCCACCCCAGCTCTCACTGCTGGACTGCTCACAACTTAGTTTGGAGCAGTGCACTTGGTGTCTGTGCAGCCTCCTTTCCTGAGCTGCATCCTGGTGCAGTCACCTCTGCAGAGGCAGCCCAGCTCTCCAGTGTCTCACATTCCTCTCAAATTCCAATCACTTCAGCCCCCTGCCTTCACGAGGGACTGCCGACCCCCAGCCCAGCTGTCATCCTCTTTGTTTTGTCCTCTAGTCTGTTGTCCAAGATGCTCAAGGAAATACTGAACAGCCCTGGAGGCAGAGCTTCAGGGATGAGATTCTCCCAGCTGGAAAAGTGAAGTCCAGATAATTACCCTTGATTATGGTACTTCAGCCTGTGTCCCCTCTGCACGGTGACTTTGCTTGCTGCCCTGGGAGCCTGTAATCTAGATATTTTCTAAATGTTCACTGAAGTTAAGGTATTTTACACCTACCATTTCTTCCTCATCTACCAGGCCTGTTAGTCAAAGAAGGAAATTAGCCTGGTTTGACATGATTTGTTCTTCAAAATTCCCCGCTGGTTGTTTCTTATCAGCTTATTGTCCTTTAGCTGCTTAGGAATTGATTGTCTCATAATTGGCTCCAGTATCTCTCCAGTATCACAGTTAGGCTGACTGGCCTGTAATTCCCCAGGTCCTCCTAGAACAGTAATTTTCAGAGAAGAACTGCATTTAACAGATATTGAAAGACATTCCACTTTTGCCCTCCTTATCTTTATTAATTGTCTAGCTTGGTTCCATCCCTTAAATTAAAAACATGTTTCCCATAAGTATTCATCCTCCACTGGAGGCTCAGCACAACCCAGCCCTATCTTCCCTCCTCTGTGTTCCTGCCCAAACCCTCCTGTTACATACTTCCCCAACTTCCCTCCTCCTCCATGCTTTATATCTTCCTCCCTCTCTTTTCTTTATGGTTTGTTTGCAGCTCCCTTGCAATTAATATCTGCCAATGCCTGGAGAGAGTCCTGGAAAAATCTGAGAGCCTGGTCCTAAAAATGCAGGCAGTGACATTTGCCAGGCTTGGAGGGATATGGTAAGTTCTGCTTATAGATTTGTCCGGGGCTGGCTACACTTAGATGATTTCTAAGAGACCAGTAGGTGGCAGAGAGATGATAAAATCTGGGAGACTGCTCCTGGTGATCAGAGGACAGATCACTTTGGCTCTGGGATGGACAAGGACACGTGTTAGTGGAGAGCTGGGTGAGCATTTCGCAGAGGAGAGCGCTGGGTGAAGGTCCCAGCTTCTTGTAGGGAGGAGGCTGAATGTGCCCAGTGCTCAGCCTCAGCCATGACAGAGAGGTCTGCGTGCTCAGCAGAAGAACAGGAAGCGTGTGCCACTTTCTAGCTAAGCAGATCCCGAGAAGATAACTTTGTTTGAGGGAGGGGTATCGTTATCCAGGGTTGTGCGCTATATAATTGCACAATCTGCTATCATGCATGAACAGAGCTGTTCAATAGCATGGCCCTGCCTTGTCCTGACATCATGTCTGTGTTGGAAATCCGTTTGGAATGAAAAATCCCACATTCCCCAAGTGACCTCGTAGTCTCTGAGCAAAAGGCTGAGTTGCAGTGGAGACTTCACAGACTCAGTGGTGCCAGGGACAGAAGCTCAGTCACCAGCTTCAAAGCAGCTCATGGTTGAGAAGTCAGCAATGAAGCAAACTTCTTTCCAAGGAAAATAGTATTTTAAGAGTATGTGAGATGCCCATGATTCTTTGAAGGCAAGAATAGTCCCAAAGGCAAGGAAAAGCCACTGTGAGTTAACAGTGTTACTTTTACTAGCTGTTACTATTTTTCACGCTGGTTTTTGGGGATGAAAGTACTCAGCACATCTACAGGTTGCCTAATGAGAGCATAAATACTGAGCCAGGTACACAGGTTGGAAGCATTTGCCCTTCTCAGTCTGGCACTGTTAGTGCTGCAGTTCTTTTGCAGACTCGGTGATTGTCACGTGCTGCATGTGAGCTCCACCACCTCTGCTTTTATGGTCTCTACTCCTGTCTTTCACAGCCACTGCTTTCATGCTATAAAGGTAGCCCTGACTTCCAGTATTACCCTGGTGCCTAAGAGAATCAAGTTTCCTTGCTCTTCTCATGCTCTGCCTTCTCCTCTTTATGCCCATCTCAAACAACTGCTTCCCTGCATAGCCCTGGTACAAGGGGAATTCCTCACTGCCCAACTTCATCTTCATTTAGACCCTTTTCTTCAGAGGGAGGGGGCCCTAGTGAGCTGGAGAATCTGATCCAGAGCTCAGCAGTGCCTTTGTAAAAGGCCTCCAGCTGAAGGGAGTGAGTGGTTTTCCACAAACCAGAAATGTCCTGCAAATGGAGTGTGCCCCGTGCTAAAGGCTCTGCACTCTGTGACACCAAAGAAAGCCTGATCATTTGGATGAAGGTAACACAGACTCAATAATCACAGACTTAAATATAATTTCTGGATCAGCTGCATATTGCAAGATGTTCTACAACTTGTCAGACAATGTTTGATATTTGGATAGTGTTTCCAAAAGGTAGGTAGAAGGTTAAAATGGGAAAGGTCTCTGACAGTAGCTGGATGTAATTTAGGGATGGACTTACAGCCATGTAGTTACATACCAGATTTGGGGTTTGGCTCATTGTATTAGAGAGAAAAGACCTAGAAAGGGATGTGCACATTCAGCTAGAGCTGAGTTTTCCAAAAAGACAGTTTTGGTCTGAAAAGGAATGGACAGTTTAACATCTGAACCACCTGCCCTCTGTGATGCACCAGCCTCCAGGTACTCTCTAAAAGTGCTGGGTGCTGGTGGTACCATTAAGTCCCTCTCTTACTGCTTTCCAGAGAGGGGTTGAGGGTGTCAGTGATGGCCACTCACTCATGGATTGATACTAGTTTATCTCCGCAGAATATAGCAAAACAAAACAATGAAAGTGTTCTTTCCTCCTCCTTACTGTCCTTACTCCTCTCATTGATTCAACCATGCCTTTTCTTATTCACTTCATATTCTTGGGACTTGTGAATGCCACACTGTGCATCCTCTCTCCAGGAAGACTGTTCCCATGCTTCATGTAGCATTGGCTGAAAAACATTCTGCTACTGCTTCTCTGTTTAAGACAGTGATTTCTTAAGGTGCTCAGAATATGACTTTCAGTCCAACTACATGCATTGAGGGTGATTTTTCTTTCGTGTCTCCAGACTGATTCCTCTTGCAAAATGTGATTCTTTTCCATCTCTCACTTGTGCTTTAGCTCTTTTGAAATTCAGTTTGTAAAACTGAATCATTTCTGCCTCCAGTTGTGCTTTGGACTTTGGGGGTCTGCAAATCAGCCTAAAAGCTGTTTGGGAAGACAACTGCTGAGATGAGGCTCTGAACTTACATGGTCACAAATGCCCAGAAACACTGAAGACTGGCCTGAAACTGTTGGTTTGTAGGCACAAAATTTTATGGCCCTCATGTTTTAGTATCTAATTCAAATGACAGCTTTTCTGGAGACGGAGTGTCTCCATTGCCATTCTAGGAAATTAAATTCGGTGTTGAGTTTGCATAAAGAGAGAGGAGAGCTACTTGCTGCTTCATCACTTTATGAGCCTGGCATCTGTATCATTACTTAGCAAATCTTGCTTCCAATAATCCTCTTTTTCTTCGGAGCTGAGCACCAAGAGCACATTCTGAGCAATGCCTCCAGGAAGACTACAAAAACCATACCTCAGAGTGGCGTTATAACCTTTGACTTATAATTAAAACTCTCTCTTAGTTGTACCTGTGGATGCATTACTGAGCCTGTGATTTCTCTCTTCTGTGGCCTCTCCAGCATTTTTGCAGGTGGCTGGGGGTAGGCGAGTGTGCCTGGGGTAACATTCCTGTGTGCTGGGCTGCTGGAATTCAGCTATGCTCCTTAACAAAACAGTTTGGTTTAGACATTTTTGGTGCACGCGCAAGATGCATTCGGAGAAAAAACTAAGCAGAGCTAAGACATTGAAAGGTGAGGTTGTAAAATTGGTCTTTCTCAGCTTTGATTAATATTGACTCATAATCTCGTTTTCCCATTCTGCTGCTTTTTCCCCAGTAAAAGATGTTAAAGAGCAGACCAAAGTATCTGACAGTGCCAAATACAAACCCGGTACTTCAGAGTCTGCCTGAAAATCAGAAATGCAACTTGTCTGTCAGAGCTGGTGTGTAGGGCAACAGATTAATTCAATTAATGCTGCCACTCTCAGAGATGCCGGCATTCCCTTTTCACCTGCCATACCGCAACACCTAAAGCCCAGCGAGTGCAGAGGCACACGGAGCTGTGCTGAACCACAGTGGAATTGCAGAGATGCTTTGGTCCCCGCTTAACTGAGCAAACTCCCATTTGTGCATGTATTAGGTTTTCACTGCCTGTCGCCTGTTCCTCTCCCCCCTCTGCTTTTTCATGTTCAGTGGACTCTCCTCTCTGTGTCTCTGCCTCTCTCTCTATTTTTTTCTCCCTATTGTTCCCCACGTCACTGACTGTCACTCACTTCATAAAGCTGTCTGGCTCGGAGCTTAAATATTGCAGGGCAACTAAAACCCACCATCAGAGCCAATTCAGTCATATCTGCTCAGTCGTGCGACAAGATTGGGGCTTTTAGGGTAGGGAAGAAGAGAGACAAAAGTTCACTCTTCCCTGCAGAGTGCCAAGAGAGGAGGGGGACACATTTCTTCGGTGGAGCCTCTCACAGCGGCAAGTTGCTTGCTCAACATCCTTAACCTATTGAGCCTCTTTGGCCGGTAGCGTGTGCAGGTTGTGGCGTCTGGGAGAGCAGGGTGGGGGTCTGCAGCCAGCCCGAGAGAGTTCACAACACAAATCTGTTGAGTGGGCTTAGGCAGAGTCCTGCTCTTTCCTCATGACAGGCAATCTCAGGGAAAAGGTGGCTGCCTAAATACCTGTCTTACGCCTTTTTTTGAGGCTGGAGGGGCTGACTGCTTGCAGGTGGAATCCCAGATGTTTGAACTGGTTGTGGCATTTGTCCTCCATCCCCCCCCAGTATAGTTGCTTGCAGTTGAACCAACTGAGCAACCTCGAACCACTTCCCTCGCAGAAAACAGAGGGGATGGGCATGGCAGAGTTGTGAAGAACGTGGCCAGCTGGAAGTGATCTCAGGAAGGGCTTAGCCAAACGTAGCAGGCTGCGAGCAAGACGTGTGATGGAGTTAGACAGGAAACGTTTTCCCTTCTCTTGTACAGTGAGTTTTCCGTGTGATAAGGTTTATCACATCTAAAATGTCGCTCTTGCGTGCTGCAGTGGAAATGCTCAAATGGTAGAGTAGATATCAGAGTGACTCACAGGGAAAGAAGGGGATGGAGTTAACTGAGGTGCCTGGGGGACAATGAAGCTTGTACTGTGTGTAGTCCTGCTTTTTACAGAGTTGCACATGATTGGTAACTGTCGGGTGTACTTTGCTCTGTGAATTTGCGGAAAGAGGATGTTTAAATCAGTTTAAATAATGTATGTAAACAGCATAATCTTCTGCTAGACTTGTTAATGTAAGCGCTGACATTAACACACTTCTTTACACGACTTTAATGACTGAGAAAGTAGCAATTTTCCTTGGTGATTAAATTATATGTTTGCCGCTTATGTATGCGAGGTGTTTGTGCAAGCTGAAGGAACCGTGTTCTGTTCTTCATTTTCTAACATGAGTGTCTGGGGTAAAAAATGTGAGCTTTGAAGGCAAGGAGGATGAGTCCATCTTGCTTTAGCAAAATGCCGTCATAAGCATTTTTTTTTTTGATTGAAAATTTGTGAAATTCCCCCGAGCCATAGAATTCTCAATATTTTGCGTGTTTGTCTGTGTGTGACTACGTACACAGAGTAGCTGAGACAGACTGGTATGCGTTGGTGTGTCATAACATATGGCATTACAAATATATCCCAGCGGTATCTGAAGGAGGAGGGAAGTTTAGATACTCAGATTTCCATGCTGTTGACAGTCCTTTCCTTTTCCCAGGGCTTGTGTATGTGTCTGCATTTAGGGAACTATAGATGGAGGTAGTATCTAAGAGATGAACTTCTAGATCCCTGTGAACAGCTATTTTATGAATAATGTTCCCTCTTTGACTTGTCACGCTCGACAAGTCGGTCTTTCTGGGCCACTGTAATATTCTGCATTCCTCAGAGACTTCAGACTGCTGTGATGTGTTAAATCAACCCATACAAAACAACCTTCATCTCTATTTCCCTCATTCATAGATCTTCCCTTGCCTGAAATTATGTAGTGGGAAGTTCAGGACATGCAGAATGAAGCCCTGACCGAAGGATAATTTCTTATAATGCAAAAGTAATGACAGATGTAATATTTGACTTGCATTACTTGAAAATGGACTACGTTCTTAGCTTTCCAGTAGCGTATCTGCAAGCTGGCTTCCAGCTCTGTGTTAGCCTGATGTTTTAGAGACAGCAAATAGTATTTTAGGTCCTAATTAGAGACCTTGGTGTTTTCCCCAGGCTGGTTCCACTGTCAGTGTGGCAAGTGACTTCAGAAGGCGATGCAAAGAACAGCCCCAATAGCACCAAATAATTATATTGCATATAACATATTCTATATAGCGAAACTAATCGATATAGTAGTTACTAAGCTTATACAGCGTTACTAACATAGTAATGGTGTTGCAATTGCTGTTCTTACCTAACAGAGTGATTGCTAAAGTAGAAATGACATTTGCAACCTGGAGAAAATTCAGGTTTGTTTAGGTGCAGGATGGGTGCAGATTCGAGATCTGTTTGACCTGTGAGGGGTTCTGGTGCAGAAGAGCTTGTGTGCTTGAAAGCTTCACCCTCCCTTCTAACCACTGCAGCTGCCTGCTGATAGATCTATTCCACTGTACTGCTGCTGAGTGTTTGTACATGTACAAAATCTAACCAGACTCACAGAACTGAGCTTACAAGGCACCAGAGAAGACTCTCACCTGCAAAAGGAGATAAATATACTCCCTGGCTGAAAAGTAATTGCCCATTTAGAGCCATGGAAGAAAGAATTTAGCAGGCAGCTTGCTCTGGCTTCCCAGCCCTTCTCCTGCTAATAAATCATTGTGAACAAGCAAATCAGCAAGCAAGCAATCGTCTTTCTGTTCCCAAAGCATATTAGGGAAATATACTGATTGAAAGCAACAAAAGACATCAGCGGGAAAACCTGAAATCCTTAAAATTTAGCATAATTTGTGGTCTTTCTCTTTGTTTTTTCTTCCCTTAGACAGTAAGAAATGGGTGACTGGAGTTTCTTGGGGAACATTTTAGAGCAGGTGAACGAGCAATCCACTGTCATCGGGAGAGTTTGGCTCACAGTGCTCTTCATTTTCCGCATCCTGATCCTGGGCACGGCTGCCGAGCTAGTGTGGGGAGACGAGCAGTCAGACTTTGTGTGCAACACTCAGCAACCTGGTTGTGAGAACGTCTGCTACGATGAGGCCTTCCCCATCTCCCACATCCGCCTCTGGGTCCTGCAGATCATTTTTGTATCCACGCCTTCACTGATGTACTTCGGGCATGCTGTGCACCACGTCCGCATGGAGGAGAAGAGGAAAGAGAGGGAGGAAGCTGAGAGGCGCCAGCAAGCTGAGGTGGATGAAGAGAAGCTGCCCCTGGCTCCAAATCAAAACAAAGGCAACAACCCTGATGGAACCAAGAAGTTTCGCCTGGAAGGTACTCTCCTGAGAACGTACATCTTCCACATAATTTTCAAAACCCTCTTTGAGGTGGGATTCATAGTAGGTCAGTACTTCCTGTATGGCTTCCGAATTCTCCCTCTTTACCGCTGCGGGCGGTGGCCCTGTCCCAATCTTGTGGACTGTTTTGTCTCCAGGCCCACAGAGAAGACCATCTTCATTATGTTCATGCTGGTGGTGGCTGCTGTATCCCTCTTCCTCAACCTGGTGGAGATCAGCCATTTGATCTTGAAAAGAATCCGGAGGGCTCTGAGAAGACCAGCAGAGGAGCAGCTTGGAGAGGTCCCAGAGAAGCCCCTCCACGCCATCACAGTCCCCTCCATCCCAAAGGCCAAAGGCTACAAGTTGCTGGAAGAAGAGAAGCCAGTGTCCCATTATTTCCCTCTCACGGAAGTAGGGGTTGAGCCCAGCCCCCTTCCATCAGCCTACAATGAGTTTGAGGAGAAGATTGGCATGGGACCACTGGAAGATCTCTCCAGGGCATTCGATGAGAGGTTACCATCGTATGCACAAGCGAAGGAACCAGAAGAGGAGAAGGTACGAGCAGAGGAGGAGGAACAAGAGGAGGAGCAGCCAGGGCCTCAGGAGGAACAAGGGGTGAAGAAAGCAGAAGAGGTGGTGAGAGATGAAGTGGAAGGGCCTTCAGCACCTGCTGAACTTGCCACTGATATGAGACCCCTGAGCAGGCTAAGTAAAGCCAGCAGCCGGGCCAGGTCAGATGATTTGACTGTATGAAGGTGCAGGATGCGGGGAGCACATGAAAAGGAAAAGGTTGAAGAGAAAAGGAGAGAGAGAAAGAATGAAAAGATACTTTTAAGCAAAGTGCTAAAATGGCCACTTGAATATTATTTCCTTTTATGATTCTCAACTAGAAAGGTACTACCATGGTAACTGTGCCTTATTTGCCCCATACGTCCCCATATTTCCCTGTTTCCACATGCCAGCTCACTCCTTACAGTAATATCAACACTGTATGCATTACTGATGTATTTTAAAACCTAACATGGCAGTGATACCCAAATGTCACCACTGTGATCATATTTACCGAAAGCCTTGTGTTCCACATTTCTCTAGGAATGTGGGGAAGATCTGTCTTTAAGCCAGTGAGGGGAAAGGCTGATCAACAGCTGTATCTAGTCTTTCTCTCTCTGTTTCCTCCTATGGCTCACTAAGCAGATCTCCCCTTTGCTGTTGGCATGGAATTGCAGTTATTTAATTCACAAAGTGAATTCTATGCTTAGCATCAACACACTAAAATACTAAGCCCAACTTCCCTTCTTTATTCAGAAAATAAAGGCAAAAATGTTCCAAATTTCTCTGTGAATGCATATCTGAGTTAGGTAAAAGTATTTCCCCTGGTCAAAAATATTTCTGCTCTTCAAGTGACATTGTGGGCAGGGTTAACAGTAGCTCTCTACTAGGACTTAGTAGATGCCCAGAGATGGATTATTTGTTCTCAAGAAGGTCATCCAGCCTGAGATAGTTCACAATACTGGAAAGAATAAATTCAAGTGATATTTTTTACTTGTAGCCTTGTGACTTAAAGATCTGAAACTAGATTTAGCCAAGCAAGAGGGAAACATTTTCTAAGAAAGGAGGGGACAGCTACAGCCCCCACAGCACGAAACCAAATACAAGCCTTCATGCTATGATCCTGACAAGTGTTCAGTTCCTGGAGCTTCCAGGCTCCCTGGCACTCAGCAAATCTCAGGTACAGAGTCCTGAAGGCACCTGTGAACCTAAACTGGGGTCTGGGTAACTATGTGAATTTTTAAACCTCTAAATACAAAACTGGTAGGTCAAGTTTGAAAAGACTGAT
This sequence comes from Vireo altiloquus, assembly GCA_013396875.1. NCBI lineage: Eukaryota > Metazoa > Chordata > Aves > Passeriformes > Vireonidae > Vireo > Vireo altiloquus. Next base: position 453,075 of record VZRF01011149.1, on the reverse strand, counting down.
ATAGTAAAAGTCTTTTGACAGCCTTTGTTTTTAATTTGACAGATGGGAGCCATTCAGTGGGCTACTTCTCTATGAAATGCCAAAGTCTCGCTCAAGTAAGACAAGGCCTTTTAAAAGATGATTTAGGCCTTTTGTGCCAACAGGTCTGTACAGAAGTCTCAGAGACTCAGAAAAATCTTTTTTTACAGAAGGAAGAAAATGATGTGCTTGCAAATGTTTAGATGTCTAATATAGATTTCTAATTTTAGGACTACAGCAGCAGCTCTTGGCTGGGACAGTGCAGCAATGCGTTCAAAAGCTTCAGGTTAACAGCTACGTCCCCCCAAAACTGAGCCTCATGCCAAAAAAGTGCAGGTATGCACTCTGCTCTGCTCTGCTCTGCAAACCTCAGACCCTGCCATCTCAGCAAATTCTTTCTGCTGGGCTGCAGCCCATCCCATTGTTCCCAGGGCAGGCTCTAATCCAGGTCAGGGAAAAAAAGGTCTTTGGCACAATGCATAGAACTCATCCCGCCATTAGCTAGAAAAGACCCCCTGCGGCCTCCCATTGTGGCAGGTCTGACTCCAAACCCAGGGGAGGCAAATGGTGTCTGTGAGAGCTCTGGGTAGGCTCGGGCCCTGTCCCAGCTCCAGTCAGTCCTGTTGCTCCTGATCCCACCGCTTTGGTGGAGTTCCCTGCCTGGCCACACAGCCACGAAGGTGACTGGACTTCACTGCCTAGTGACGTTAAGCTGTACATATGTAGAAAGTTTGTAGGGTGCATTGGGATTCTTCAGCACCACAGAGGTGTAACGTATTTCTTTTTCTTTTTTTTTTTTTTTACACTATTCATCCTTTTGCTCCTCTTAGGCCTGTGTATTTTCCAAAGGTTTGCAGCCTGAGGTCAAAATCTTTACTCCTTAGACAAAGGCTGTTAGGGTGTCATTCCTTGTAAAGGAAGACTGAAGGTCCCTCCTCAGTTTTGGGAAGGAATATGATAAAGCAACACATGCAGAGGGAAAGTCTGGAGGCTACCATTTATCCACTCTCTTAATACAGAAACAGGAGAACAGTTATCACAACTGAGGAAAGAGAATGTTTTTCAGCAGGAAGAGTCCACTGTGCCCAGTTCGAGATACTAGAACCAAAGAAAGGGCTAAGATTTAGATGAACAACACAATCACCACACTTCTACTAGATGGGATCTATTTTATTTTCTCCGCAGAAAGAGATAAGAGAGTTTGAATGATTCTAAGCATCAACCAGCTCACTTGTTGAAGGGGGTTGGAATCATACTTTCCTGCAGGTGAAAACAACCTTTTAACAGTTTAGTATGAGGTATCTGCATCAGAGCCTCTGACCCTTCCAGATACCAAGGTACTGGACTGGTTCAATCTCACCCACCCATGTTGACTTCTAATTACTTGACAATTCCACTCTCAATCTCTGACATTCATATGCTCATTAGACTACAGGACTACTTAAAGATGAGTGCTTGCTCAGCAGGAGTACATGGTTCACAACATGGCTGTCAGCCGGGGCAGTCTTTAATCACCACATGTTAATTATGTCCTTTTCCACTGGAGAGCCTCAGTAAAATGCACCACGTGCAGTGTACTCCATGGACACTGTAGTTCTCTCACAGCTGCCACAGGAATGCTCCTTTCTTCCTATGGGTCCCAACAGCACAAGGAGAAGCTGGCATTTTCCTCCTGCATCTACTCAACTGCTTCTTGATTATTTTTTTTTTTTTTAAGCCAGTTTTCAAGTACTCTGCCTGGCTGGCAGTGAATCTGTAGCCACCAAGCAAGGGCCACAGCATCAGGACAGTGCTGCTCAGCAAACAGGGCTGGGAACAGTTTGGTCTTCTGGCACTCAGCGTCAATTCTGCAAGGAAATCGCTGTGGGACTGTCACCGAGTCATTCTTCCTTCTTGTGCAACTGGGAATCATTTTCTACCTTACAATGATGATGTGAGGCCTGACTTGTTGTGCTAGTAATGGAAAGGGAGGTCCTTGGATGGAAGGCCCTACAGATGAGCAAAGGATTATTGCTATTTCTGGAATTGATAGCACATAAAAGTGTTTTATTCCCTCTCAATGAGACAAAATTGTTTATTCAAGAAATTCCGAGTGAAGTTGCATAACAGCCTCAGAGCTGTAGATTCAGTGTATGATTCTACTCAAAAAATAATTTAGCAAAACATAGAGATAGATGTATATGAAGAACAGGGAAAATTATTTCCTTGGGAAGGGGGTAATCACTGGACAATTAGAGCCACGCCTGGACCTAATAACACACAAAGGTGTGTTTACCCCCTTGGCTCCCTGTGCAAATTGCTAACTGATCACATGGCTCTCTGCAAGGAGCATGAGATGCAAGTGTCAAAATTACCAAAGGAGGTGAAAGTAGAAGAGCAAGGTAGTCTCTTAGCTTACAATAGCATGTGGGGGTTGGTGTTCTCTAGTGTCTAGAGCAGTGGACCTAGGATAATAATCTTAGATTGATTTCCAGCTCTGCTTCTGACTTGCTGTGATAATCCCTTTACCTCTCAGTGCCTGTTTTCTCCACCTGTAAAATGGGTGTAAGAATTTCCACCTACCTCACAGGGATGTTGTGAGGCTTCCTTAATTCTGTTTGTAAAGTAAGTAGGAATGATCTGATGAAAAGCACTGCTGAAATGCATGGTATTCTTGTTATTTCTTGGCAGAACTGCTAACTTGGGTAATATATGACTCCTCAGCCAGAAGGGCAGTGGTTTGGAAATGTGAACACTGCACTACACTGACAACATTAACATGGATGTGGATTTGCCATGGGTAAAAAAGACTTTATTGATTCCCTCACCCATCTCTCCCACCTTAGCCAAGGCCATGTATGAAGCTGTGGTGACAGTGTGGTGACATGAACCCCTCTTCTCCATCCCCAGCATCCACTCTGGGGCAGCATTTATGCTTAAATAAGGCAGTTCCTGGAGCACTTGGTTCAGGTTGGTGGAGCTCTGACAGTTTTAAGGCCCGTGCAAAGCATGTGGGAGAGGGCTGTATCACACAGAACGTTGCTGAGCTTCTGTTTTAAACCACTCAGCACAACAGAGACTGACACCCACAATCTCTTAGTGCTGAAACACAGTGAGGTGCAGATTCCTGCTCTGGCAGGAGAGGAGAGATTTTGGGGAGATCTGCTCTCTGGGTCTGTGTGGATATCAAATCTACTTACTGAGGGGGGAAGTCCCATCTCTCCTGCTGCTCACTAACTCACTGACTGTGCAGTTTTACATTTAAAGAGTGGCTATGTCACACAATGCTGAAAAAAAAAGTGGCAGTTTGCTGTTTTGTATAGAAAATGGCTTTTCAGGCTGACAACCGAAAGTAATCCTAGCCTAGGCTTAGTTTTGTTTAGTAAAGACAGGAACATCCATGAGTACTACACTAAAGCCTTCCTGTAAGCCCAAGGCAGTTGTGATAAAACAGCATATGGTGCCAGATTTCCTGAGGGCCAGGGCTGGATAAATGTACCAAAGTCAGGGGACTTGTCCAAGTATTGGAATAATTTTTTGCCCCAACAGGATGACATTGCCCTTCCTTGGGCTCTGTGTGTGCTGTACCTTTTAACATGGCTCAAGAAAGGCTTTTTGCCAACACCAAATGTGCTTACACGGCTGAGCAGTAACCATGGCAAGCAAATATGTGTCAGCTTGCCAAGACATAGCCTGGCACACAATCCTTTCCTTGCTACTAGCTTGGCACCAACCTATTTCAGTAGGAGAGGCAAGACTTAGGTATCTGTCAACAATTTAAGCTTTCCTCTCAGCAGCCTGCTGTACAAAGAGACACAGGAGGTTTGTTCAGCCTGGAGAGGAGGGGGCTAAGGGGATTGGGAGCCCTAAATTCTGTCTTCAGATTCCTAAGGGGGAGTTCCCAAGAAGATGGAGGCAGACTCTCCACAGAGGTGCACAGCAAAAGACCAAAGGCAATAATCACAACGAGCAGCAAAGGAAAATTTTGACTCAAAGACTCTGACAAGGAAAAAAATTGTTCAAATGGAAAGTGATTCAGCATTAGAGCAGGTGCCCAGAGACATGGTGGGATCTTCATCCTTGGGGGATGAAGCCTGGCTGGGAAAAGCACTGAGCATCCTAATCTGACTCTGTATTGAGCTGAAGCTTGGGCCAGGTGATGCCTTCCAGCCTGAACTTTCTATCCCACGGGATCCTGAGTTGAAAGCTCAGTGCAGCCACTGCATGGTGAAATGACACGTGTAGGGCACTTCCTGCCTCATGGGGGCCCTGGTAGAGCTGGTTTAGGCTGTCCCAAAGGCCACACCACCTCCCCAGGCACCAGCAGAGGCTGATGCACACACAGAGTTGGCTGTTCAAGTGTTCAAGGCCAGGTTGGATGGAGCTCTGAGCAGCCTGGTCTTACAAAAAGTGTCCCTGCCCATGGCAGGGGGTTGGAACTGGATGATCTTCAAGGTCCCTTCCAACCCAAACTATTCTATGATTCTGTGATTCTATGAACTGATGTTTGGTAGCTACTAAAGCTGCTTGAGGCCAGAATCGTGTTGTGTAACTGGTTTGGAAAAAGCATTACAAATAAAAAAAAAAAAAAAAAAAGAAAAAAGAGAGTATGCTTGTCAACAGATAAAACCATGGAACTAAAGTGGCTTAGGTCTTTCCATATTTTAACTTCAGCATCAAGTGTGCCTTTAAATCCATCTGAAAGTGCAGAGGACTGCATTTTAACATTCTGTCAACAAAAACCTGTGTGTTTTAAAGCTTGCTGATCTGAGAGGAAGCAGCACTGAATAGAAATGGTGATTACAGAGCTACTGACAGAACATTTTGAAAAAAACACTGTTGGCCTTTGCCTTGCTAGATCCACCTGGTGAAAGCAAAGCAGCCATTTATTGGTTTGCAAGGTAGAAAAGCTATATAAAAACATCCTCAGGTAATTTTTTTCAATACATACATGTTAGTTCATAGAAGAGTCATAGACAACCCTGTGAAGGAATCCATGAATTGCCAGTGAAGATTATCATCTGAACTCATCAAAAATAAATTCCAAAGAAATGCAGAAATCAGAACGATGTGAACAAATATTTCCAGCTTCAGAGTTCTTATTTATGAAAATGTCTGGAGAGAAAAGAAAATGGATGGCTGGCTGCCAGCTAAGCCTATCTGTCATAAATATGCCCTGTAGCACCTTCTGGAAACCTGTGTGATTTCTAAATTTACTCTTGGCCAAACCCCCTGATTTAATTCAATATGCTGCACCTTCCTGCTTTACTTAAAAGGTTTGATTTCGGTTCTCTCTACAAACTGAACATAAAATAGCCTAATTCACTTTAATATGTGGAAGAATAACCACACCTGAGAAGCTGCCTTTGTACCCGAGGAGGGCCATGGACCTTTCTCCCCACACATGAACATCAGTGACCATCTAAGGAGGAACAACACAAAATAAATTTCCTTTTTTTTTTTTTTTTCCACACTTTGTCTTCCCTGAAGGAAAAGTCCTGGGGCTGAGAGGTGGGTGTGGGGCTGGGTTTTTCCTGTAGGAATTATCTTGTTCCCTTGTGTGTTTCTCCCAAGGCCCAGGGATCAGTAATTTACAGCTAAGCAGAGGCATGTTTCAAGCCTATTTCCAAATACATGCAAAGAAGAAAGTTTAAGACCTATGACCAAACTCTGCCTTGTTTTTCACTCCTGTTTGGAAGTTGAGTTGCCAAGGTATAAACAAGAGCAGAATTTGGCTTTGTGTAACTTATTTTTAAAGGATTTCCTGTTAACCTTGGTCTCTAAAAGGTAACCAACAGCTAACCTTGCCCCACGACCTACCAACACAGAACAAAACAACCACAAATCCCTCCAAACTCAGGAATCTCATCTCTTTAGGAAAGAACAGTTTCTAAGCAGCAGACAGAGAAAGAGAGAACAGGCAAGGCCTGATCCCAGCTCTGCATTAATTGGCAGTGATACCAGAAGCTGTAAAATAAAAGGCCTCAGATCAGCTACCATAACCTGCTCACTCAATTCATTTGTCCATGAAAGCTGAATGTTTTCTTCTCTTTGCAATGCTGCAGACAAGGAGACAAATTTCAAACCAAGAAGTTTGAGAGCAAGACAGAAAGCCAAACAAAGAGACTGTGGGACTAATCCAGTGACTCGGCACAGCCAAACATAGATTTGTTTTCCTAGTGAGATGAGTTGTAATGAATAAAGGTTCCTGATTTTCAGTCAGCAAGGGCTCTGTGCTTTGTTAAACTCACAACTTAATTCTTCTCATCCTGTTTGTTCTTCCAAATACAGAGAGCTTTGAGTGGCAATGGTTAGAATCATAGAATCAGAATCACTGGGGTTGGAAAAGGCCTGCAAGATCATCAAGTCCAACTGCCAACCCAGCACCACCATCAAACCATGTCCTCAAGTGCCATATCCACATGTTTTTTGAACACTTCCAGGGATGGTGACTCCACCATTTCCCTGCACAGTCTGCCCCAGTGTTTTACAATATTTTCTGTCAAATTTTTTTTTTCCTAATGCCTAATCTAAATCTCCCCTGGTGCCAATTGAGGCCATTTCCTCAAGGTGTGTTTTTAAGAGGAAAAAAGAAAAAGATTCAGACGCCATGAAGGTCAAGTGGGAACATAGCCGTGACATGATGGATTGGATCTCACACCGACAGCCATCAGGAAATTCCCTGTCTGCAGTTTTATTTCCCTTCTGGCCCCATTCCTTGATATATTGTAATTGCGAGTCCTGAAAGGCATCGGCAGCCCAGTTCTTGGCACGGAGGGAGGATGGAGAGGGCCCCACGTGGGAGATGGGCCATGAGCCACTGCTGCCCTGCTCCTGCAGCAGAGTCACAGCAGGGGCAAAATGGCAGAATCACAGAATTTTTTTGGTTTTTGAGAGACCTTAAAGATCATCCAGTTCCACACCACTGTCATGGACAGGGACACCTCCCAGTACACCAGGCTGCTCAGAGCTCCACCCAGCCTGCCCTAAACACTTCCAGGGATAAGCAGCCACAACTTCTCTGGGGAAGTGCCTCGCCACCCTCACAGTAAAGAATTCCTTTGTAATGTTTAATCTAAATCAGCCCTCTTTCAGTTTGAATCCATTCCCTCTTGTCCTGTCACCCCCAAGCTCTTGTAAAAAGTTCCTCTCCATCTTTCTTTCCAGCTCCCTTCAGACACTATAAGGCTGCAGTTAGGTCATCCCTAATGCGTCTCTTTCGCAGCCTGAACAATCCCAATTTTCTCAGCCTTTTGTCACAGGAGTGGTGCTCCATCCCTCTAATTAACTCGGTGGCCTCGTCTGGACTTGCTCCAGCAGCTCCATGTCCCTCCTGTGCTGGGGACCTCAGAGCTCACACCCCAGAGAATGGTGTTCACCCTCGGACGTCCACTTTACGTGCCTCGGACACCTCCTTCTGCCCCGCGGAGAGCAGCGGGTGCTGTTCCCGTGGCTTTCGAGGGCAGCATCCGCGCTGAGTTCCGAAGGGGCGGGCGAAGGGCTCAGGTTGCGGCAGGCCCCGCTCCGCCCTTCCCCTCACACCGGGAGTCCGCAGCTCCCCGGCCGCGCCAGGGGGCGGCGCTTCCCCGCCTTGGCCCCTCCCCGCCCGGGCACGCGTCCGAGCGCCTGCGCACCGCAGCCACCGGAGCCGGAAGCGCGGCGGGCGGGCAGCTGGTGGGCGCCGCCATGAGTTTCCTCATCGACTCCAGCATCATGTTCACCTCACAGGTACCCACCCACCCCTTCCCCACCGCTGCGGCGCGGCGCCTCCGGCCGAGAGAAGGGCGAGGGAAACGGGGAGGTCCTGCTGCCGGCGGGCTTCCCTCTCCGTGCCCCTCGCGGGGCAGCGCGGGGGCGGTGCCTGGGGGCGCGTGCGCAGCTCTCCGCGTGAGGGGCGCGCGGACCCTGAGGGGTGGCCGGGCCGGACCGAGCCGAGTCCTGCCAAGGCAAGCAGAGCTCCGTTTAAATTTAAAATTAACTTTCTCCGGTTGGAACAGACTGGGAAGGTCATCTTGCTGGAGTACTTGGTTTGTTTCTGATGCTCCTTAAGAAGGCTGAGCCTAGGCAGTTCGACCAAATGAAAATGAGATTAAGTGGATCACAGAGGAATCTGATTTAAGGTTCTTAGCTGGTGTGAAAAGTTTTGTTCTGTGATGAGGGATGAGCCGAGGAATGGGAACCTTTCCCCTCTCAGCAGCAGGTGGTTATTTTATATAGACTTCAGTGCACAGCTCTAATTCCTGACAGTTTTCAGGACAGCTTTTGGCTTTAGAAGGACAGTGCTCTCTTATTTGATAAAGCTTTGATTTTAGCTCACAACGTGCTTTTTCACTCTTGGTGGCTTCAGCATAGCTTTGGTACTGTTAACAATTCACCCAGAACAAAACCTCCCACGTTTTTGCTTTGAGTTCTGAGCTCTAACTTATCTNTGTCACGTTCACTTGCTGTGTCTTAAGAGTGTGAATGTCTTTCTATGCTTTTGGCCAGTCCCTAACACGAGGGAAGTCTAATCTTCATGTACAATTTTCTGTTATTATTGTACTTACTTATCTTTCCATCTTTTACTTCTTTTTGAAGAGTTTGTCTCTACCTTTTACCTCCTTCCCACTGTTAAATGTGGAATTACTTTATGTAGATCTCATTTGCTTATCATACTTCTTTAACTTATGACCTGTAGATAGGAGGCTTATGAAATATCTTTCCTTTTTGCTAGCAGCTACTTTAAAAGTCTGAAGTCCTTCTCAAACGAGTTTTGGCAGCTGTTACAAATCACTCATTCGACTTCATTCCTATTTCAGTTCTTCTTTCAAGGCAGCTGTGTTTGATCTTCTTGCCCAGCATTCCAGGTATTCCTTGTCTCTAAATCATGTTAGTGTGTTACCTATGCCACTGTGGTTAGTCCTGATGTGCAGGGAAGTAATCCACAATAATTCCTTTGTTTTTGTCTTTGAAAGTTTCCCATCTCCACAGCAGGGTGGGCAGAAAGCTCTGGCCTTTTCTGTGTGCTCTGAGGAGATACACTGACTTTATTCCTTGATGTCTGACATATACTGAATTTTATCTTTGCCTTGGTCAAGGCTACTTCAGTAAAAAATACAAAGTATTTCCTGAATTCTCTTTTTGCTTGGGTTCTTTTAAATCATTATGCTGCCTTTCAGTCTTATGAGGAATAGATGGGACTACCCATGGGAGGCCTGACAGTATAGCCCCTTTTTAGTGTCTGAAAACAGGTAATTACAATTTTGGCCATCTTGTTCAATTTGTATTTATTTCATTTAAGTCATCTGCAAAATAGCTGTGATATTAAATTGATCCCTTCAGGAGTGTGAAGAAACTTAAACAAAATTTGTAATGTGCTTTGACAGTCACTGAAATGTGAAGTGTTATTGGCTTTTTCTGCTTCCTCTACCTCATCCATGTGGCTTTCTGCAACTCCAGATTGTGATTTGGGGCATTCAGCACAGCCTTTTCCCCACCTTAGAGATGCTTGGAGCACCTTTCACCCACAATGTGTCATTTTCTAACCAGATGTACTCTAAAGACCTCTACAGAAAATTCACATACACTTCTAGTCTGCAAGAAACAGCAGATGTTTTTATAAAATTTACTCACCCCTAGAAGGTCTGTATGTGGTGGACATTCAAGTGTTTGCTTTGCCTCTATTACTGAATTTCCTGTAAAAAAACCTATAGGCTTTAATTCTGTAGATTACAGGAGTGAAACAAGAATCAACAGTGCAAAGGATTCTAGTGAGGAATTCTGAGCATTTAGGAATACAGAACTCTGTTGTCTTGACTAGGTCTTCCTTAAGGCCAGAACCTTTTATGTCTGCTACACTTGGATATTTAAAATATCATTTTTTTTCTTGGTACCATGGCAAATTTTAATCTTCTATGGATCTTGGGTACTTTGGCTTAGCTCTTTTCCTTCAGTTTAATTTACAATCAGCAGTGCAGTGGGTTTGTGTTTTGCCAGTTGCAGGATGCAGATGTTAAGTGCTTCCTCTCTTCTGCAGGTGCTGTTCTTTGGATTTGGATGGCTCTTCTTCATGCGAAAGCTCTTCAAGGATTATGAGGTGAGAAGGAACCTTTCATTACAAGTCTGTATCTTAAAAATTACTCCCAGTAACAGAAATATTTTTGAAACTGCATTTAGCCTTATTCTTCTCTTTAATCCCTTTTATCTTATCTGCAGTTACTATAATTTTAATTTCCTCTTGTGCTTCTATTTGAAAGACTCGTAGATATCTGAAGAAATGGATTCTTCTGTGGCCACTGAAAGTTTCCATACTGGCTACTGTTAAATACAAAGGAATATGGAGGAGATGCAGGGGGAATAGGAAACTCTTTTGCTCTTGTAAGCCAACCTTACATAAAGTGAAATTTTTGAGACAAAATCAAATCCAGTGGTTAACTTTAAACTCAGTGAGATGTGTCCATTGCACCTTCATTGGTTGTGAGGATTGAATGGGATAAAAATGCCATTCTCTTATCTGTAGTGGGGTATGAGATTGTAGTCTAGGTCAGAGATGTCTTAATTGCAAGCCAGATCCAGATCCCAACAGTTTTTCTGATGTGGATTTTGTTTTTAAATCTAAGTTAATGTGGAAGAGCTCTCTTAGTGTATGAGTTTGCCCTCAGGTTTCCTACAGGCTTTTGGTTTCCTCCTAAGCAGATAAAGGGCTTGGTGCCTTGAAGCAAGAGACACAGCTGTGGGCTGTGATACCTTGTGATTCATTTTGTTATCTGAGGGTTATCAGGATGCCATTCCAGAAATGTAAATGCCTGATGGCTCTGGATTGTTCTCTGCATTGCAGGTGCGACAGTATGTGGTCCAGGTGATCTTCTCTGTGACTTTTGCCTTCTCTTGTACCATGTTTGAGCTCATCATCTTTGAGATTTTGGGAGTGCTGAACAGCAGGTGAGTCTGGGAGCCCACTGAGGACTGGTCTACCTTGTATTCTACAGCATCTTCAGTCTAACTTCTAAATTAATGGATTAGTCTTGGATTGGGAGAATCATTTGAGAACTGTCAACAACTCAATGAAGATGTTTGTGTAGCAACATTTATTTGATAGAACATGGGACTAGAAGCCATAAGCTTCCAGGTTTTTGGAGTTGCTGTTTATGTGGTCTAGATTCTTAAGGCAAGGCTTTAGCCTTTGGCTTTCTCCATTTGTGAAGTTAAAAGAAATTATTTATTTTATGGGAGTATTGTAAAGCTTCAGATCATGCTAAGAGCACTTTTCAGATGCTAAGGATTATAGAAACTTTAAGCACGAGTTCTTCTGTGGTGGTCAAAGCAGTGAATAAGATGTGAAGCTAATTGTGGAGTGAAAGCTAATCTGTAACAGTACAGGATTTGTGAGTCATATGTGCATCCTCCCCTGACCATAGGGTGAGGACTTTGACATAAAGGGGATGTTAAAAACTGTCTGCTTTGGAAGTCAGTAGGAAAGAGAAGATAAAACAATAACATGTAGAGGCTAAATTTGGTTCCTTCTTATTCTATCTCATCATACAAGTCTAAGAGAGCAGTCAAAGGGGTTGAAATGCAAGAAGTACAGAACTGATAAAAGGTAATATTAGTTCTGTATGTTATTAATCTATGGGGCTGGTAGCCAGAGAGATCACTGACAAGAATGCTTTTATAAGCTTCAATAAAGGGCTAGACTTCAGTATAGATGAAAATGTTTGCCTCTGAATTAGTTAGGAAAAAGTGACAAGGATCCTTGTAATTTCTTCTTCCCTGAGGGTAAAGAGGATATGATTTAATATTGGGAATGGGACATGTTTTTTTCCATTCAAGTCAAGTGAAAAGTCAGTTCAGCCACGATCAATCTCACCTGCATTTGACTACTCTCATTTGGTCAGAGGAGTATTGATCATGTTGATCTATATATGTATTTATAAAACCTTGATTTGCAAAGTCTTGCAGATGAGACAACTCTCTCTGAAGTGAAACATGCTGAATTATCAACATTAAATATTTTTAGTCTTTTCAGTATGAATTAACTCCTTTTTGACTCAGCTGTTCATTAGAAAATTAATTACTGCTTATACTTAGTTTTGATTTACAGTTCAACTAGATGAGCAGTCAGTCACATGAATCATGCTGCAACTGGCATTAGTCACCATAGAAAATACAGTGTTTGATAAAATACCCAGCATGGTTTTCTGGATAGTTGTTTAGTTTGAAATACACATTCTTGACCTCTGTATTTTAAAATAAAACCAAAAAATACAAAACCCCAAACCAAACAACTCCCCCACCCCTACCCTAATAAAAACAAAAAAAATCCAGAATATTCTATATGCTAGGCCAATATTATTCAATGCTTGATGTAGCTGAAAAGATTTCACTGACATGCTATTTTCTTTGAGAAATTTGTTGTATTACGATATTGTGCTAATCAGTATTTTGGCTTTATTTCAGCTCTCGATATTTTCACTGGAAGCTGAACCTGTGTGTCATTTTGCTCATCCTGGTCTTCATGGTGCCCTTCTACATTGGTTACTTTGTTGTGAGCAATATCAGATTATGTGAGTACTTGGTTTATGGCAGGGGAGCTGCTAATTTGAGACTAGGAATACAAATGAGAAATAATTTTGGTCACTGTCCTCATAGCTCCCTCCTTCTCTGGCTTTGTTTTGGCTAAATAACTTCTCTTTGGAACTTTATGCTTTATCATGAACCATTCATTGAACAGTCAGGAAATGCTTCACATGACCCCAGCAAATACTACTTTTCTTCATGGGTTTCAACAAAGTTGAGCACTTCAGAGTAATATTACTGGGATTTGTTCCTTTGCAATTTTAAGCTTGCAGCCAAACTCTGCAACCCTTGGCAAGGCTGTGGTGTTCTGCTAGGGGGCAAAAGAAATGAGGCAGAGAAGCTCAATAAATCACTCCTGAAGCAGAAAAGCTCAATAAATTACTTTTGCTTTTTTTGCTTCTGCTGTCTGGATGAGGCTTCTTCCATGGGCTGATGCACACTTAACCCTTGAACTGTTGATACTCGTCGCTCTTTGGTGTGAGCCTCAGGCACACAGGTTGGGAATATTAAATGTTTAGTTTTGCCATGAAGATGAAGTATTTAGGACTTGTGTTCAAGGTCACACAAGAAAGAAGCAGTGAAGTGGTCCCACAGTGGGGCCTTGTGGGGAAAAGCCCCAGAGTGTCTCTGCAGGAGCTCTTAGAAATGGTCTCTCAACTGGCAGCATCCGTGGGAGGTGACAGGATGCACACTGCAAGCTGACACCTGCTTTGGCCACCTCTGCTCAAAGTAGCTTTTGGATAAATGCAGAAATTTTGTAAGCTGTAAATAGCTCTACAGGAAGAACCCATTTTAAATTATTTAACCTATTTTAAACACTCCCTTTTTCTTCTCCATTAGTGCACAGACAGAAGCTCCTTTTTGCGTGTGTTGTGTGGTTGACATTCATGTATTTCTTCTGGAAGCTGGGAGATCCATTTCCAATCCTCAGCCCAAAACATGGTGAGTTTCATTTTCTTGCTGATTTCTTCCCTCCTACAAATAGGCTTTGTTATTTCACTTTTATTTTGGAGACATTTGGGACTGTAGAAAGTAGTTCCTGCAACTGAGGGTCTGCTGTGCTTTGAAATCTGCAATGTGAAGATTGTCAGACTGACAGAAACGGGTGGATACCCCTGGATTATTTTCATTAGTTTTCTTTCAGTACTGCAGGAAAACTCGAAGGAAGTAAGTCCTGACTGAACCTAGGCTGTGTAAGGACATGATGTACTGTTGAGGACACAGAAACGTTATCTCCACAAAAAGTTGATCACAATTTTTATTCACTTATTTCTTTCTGTTGTGGAGACTAAACCCAGTTTATTTAAGAAGCGGATGAATAATCACTGCTTCACCTGACTTTTTTTCAGTCAGGTTTTTCATTCTTGTGACTGAAATCAGATGAGTTTAGCATGAGTGGCTATCCAGTTGACAAAACACAGCTTTGTGCCTAAGCACTAGAACTGCACAGACTGTGGCCAGCAGCAGGCCTGGCAGTTGTGCTGGCTTTGATTCCTGCTCTGCCTGAGCCCAGAGGCTGTGCAGTTGCACGGGACTGGAGTGTGAGTTGCTAAGTCCTGCTGGATGCCAGAGCTATTTGTGTGCTTGGGTATCTCTGCTGTGGTCATAGAACCAAGCATATTTACAATGTGAAGATTCTGTGTGCACTTGGGCTAGTTTGGGTCCAACAGAGTTTTTTAGCATGTGCCTGGCTGTGCTGAATCCTTGAGGCACCTCAATGTGCTGAAGGATTAGAACACCATAGAACCAAGTAATTTGTCACCTCTATTTCCTGTGTAACTTATATTTGCCTTCTATTTTCCCTGCACTGGAAAATTGCTTGTATATTGTGCCCAACAGGCAAAATTCAGTCTGTTTCACTGAAATTGGTGAATATGTCTGTCTGCATACACAATGCTCAGCTTAGTCCTTCTCTTCTGTAGGAAGCTGCATGACTCTGTACTCATATGAGAAGTTGAAGGATACTGACTGCTGTAGGTTCTGCTCACCCTTTCATCTGTGATCCTAAAAGTTTCCTGAGAGAAACTTGTGTTTGTGTTTTGTAATTGTGTCATTTGCCTCTGCAATATAGTAGCTGATGTGCAATGCAGATCCCTCTGCCCAGTGTTCCAGTGCCAAGAAAAACTTGTATCCACTATGAGCTGCAGAAGGTGTGTGAGTTGGCAGAATGGAATGACCCAGTGGGAACTTAGCCATGAGGTTTGGGTAATCCTCTTCAGGTCACCATAAGGTTCTGGGATGCTGTGTAACACCTGCAGATTTCCAGAACGGGTAGTAAGGTGTTTTCTGTTTTTAATTGTGCTTTGCAGGGTGTGATACCTCCACTTAAAAAGTTGTACAGTGCCTTATCCTACCAGGTGTAGACATATGGTTAGAGCAGTGGATTCTACATGTTTATTCCCTGCTGCAGTGTTGAGGTGCTGTTGTCCTGCATGTACAGACAAGGCTGCTGTGGGTTTCATCAGGCAGTGGTGACCTAGTTTAGGCAGGTGGGGATGGGGATGGCAGTGTCCTGGGAAGTGCACCCTTGGTCAAGGGCTCCCCTGGTCTGCAGCTTATTTAAGAGACCTGGGTTTAGGAGCTTGTAGTAGAAGGAAGGTTATGCCTAATGACACTCCAGTATTTTAATGAAGTTCTTACCTTCATGTGAGTTGATGGAACATTCAGTCACTTTATGTGCCCTGATCACAAGAGGGTTGCTGTGAGTTTCATGGGGAAGCATTGCTCCAGCCAGTGGAATGTCATGTCATTTTGAAGGCACCTCTGCTTTAAGTGCTGCAGTCTGACTGTGTGGGGCAAAAGGCCAGTGTATTGTAGCACATTCTGTAGCTCCTGTAAATCTCTGTACAGCTGCACATGACTGGGTGTCTCAGTTTCCCTTTGTAAAGTCTTTTTGCCTTGTTTTCATCATTTATTCCACTTCTCTGAAGCATGAAATGTGGCTTGGCGCCCAGCCATCTCAGCTTTGCAATCGTGTAAGCTCCAAATGTGCTGTGTGTGGCAGCTGCTCTGTAACCAACTCCCTAAAAAGTGAGTGGTGTTTACTACACCTGGCACTGTGTCCTGGGAAGACAGGTTGAGGTCTGTGTTAAAGAATAAATGCAACTTCAGGGCTTGGTGATGGTTAAAGCACAGGCTTGATGTTCATGTTGAGTTAGGTGTTAGAGTCCAGTTGGTGCTTGGGTAGAAGACCTTGTTGGTGATCACCTCAACAAAGTGTTTGTGTCAACCAGATGAGCACTGAACAGCCAGGAGCAGCTTAAGCTTCCCAACTCCACTGTCCTACAAGCACAACTTCTTTGTGATCTGGAGGGGTCACTTGTAATGACAATTGACAGGCTGGGGTTCAGATGTTTTTAGGCCAATTTGCCAGGACCAACTGGTTTGGTAATAATTGCTGATAATTGCAGAAGAGTCTTTATGGAAGGCTGGCCTTTATAAGTGCCTGGTGGATGATCTGTGTTCCCATCTCAGCAAAAGGCAAACATATTTTATTAGTATGGTGCCAAAGTATTGACTCTTAGTCCTCTTCACATATCCATATATTTTTCTTAAGTTTCTTCATAGCTGGAGTTCCCCATCCCTGTTTTTTATAAGTGCCTGGTGGATGATGAGGGAGACTTCCTACCCCTTTCTTTTCCTAGTCCCTGTCTGTCCTTCCTCTTACCTGGGGTCATTGCAGTGGGAAGGCAGTCAGATGAATTAAGCAGCTCTGTGTTGTGTTAGGAAGGCACCAAGTGTGGAGCAGAGTGAAGAGAGCAAGGTTGCTGATGCCATGTTTTTCCCTCCCTCAGGAATCCTGTCTATAGAGCAGCTCATCAGCCGTGTTGGTGTGATTGGGGTGACACTCATGGCTTTGCTGTCAGGATTTGGGGCTGTCAACTGTCCATACACTTACATGTCCTACTTTCTCAGGTAACTGCAGCATTGTGAAATACTTGTCGAGTTTTTTGAGATTATTTTTCTGCTTTTCCTGTGGCATTGTTTCAAGTTTTTTGTTACTTTTTTTCTGAATCTAGCTATTGTCTACATCCTAGAACCATTTCCACTGCTGCTGCATATTCTCCTTATAGAGGAGTATATGGTTTTCTCTTTTTTGTCTCATGGGCATGTGCACATCTCCTCTGAAATGGGCTAGGAGGCCTAATTGGGGATCTTTCTTTTGCAGGAATGTGACAGATGCAGATATTCTGGCTCTGGAGCGACGACTCCTTCAGACTATGGACATGATCGTTAGCAAGAAAAAAAGGTGAGAGCACAACAGTAACATGAAATTACTTACCTCGAGGATTTTCAGTCTATGTGGTTTGAAATCTGAGTTGGGTTGAGCTGTGTGGTGTTTTGTTCTGGCCTGATACTTGTCTGTTTTTAACACTAAGTAGTGCCCTCTGTGACTGCAGTGGCACAGATGAGGCTTCCAAGGCTGTGTGTAACTCTGCTGGCAGCAGATCTGTAGGATGGGCACCTTTCCCTCCTGCCAGTCAGTGACCCTTAGGCCACTGCAGCTGGCTCTTACTGGAGGTTTCAGTACAGAACATGGTTTGTACATATGGTGGATCCTGGTCAAAGCTGAAGTAGGGTAGTGAGCTGGTGTGGACACATCTATATTCTTGCAAATAACAAGGCTTATGTTGGTCAAATTTTGCAGAATTGCAAAACATTGCTAATGTGGATGTGCTGTAGTACACAAGTGTGCTATCAGAACTCTGCTGGCGTTGGTTAAGCTTATTCCATGTACCCCAAGCTAAAAAAAACCTACTTTCAGAAACAATGTAATTTGATTTGCACTGAAAAGATTTTTGTCTGCTGTTACAAATCATATATTTAATGTCTTGCTAACAGTGCAGAATAAATCCAGTTACTGGAGTCACTTCAAAGGTTTGACTGTCTGACACTGAATTCTCACAGCAGTCTCCCAGACTTTGCATTTTGTGTCCTAATGTTTCAATTGAACCTGTTAACATGTGCAGGGGAGCTTTTAGATAGTCTAACCTTGCCAAGTTTATCACCATGTATGTATCTGCTGAACAGTATTAGCTGCTGGAAGTGTAGGTGAAGCATAACCTCTTTCCCCTTTGAAAATGTTAAGTGGTGAACAGCTGTTAACTCTGTATTTGTGGTCATGTGTGAGATGGAAAGTAGTGAGAGAATTTAATTGCTCGGGTTTAATTGATTTAATTGACTGGAAGCATACTAAAAGACTGGCTTTTGGAGTTAAAAGATACTGTGTAGTGCTGTTTCTGACTCTGCTCTTTTGTTTTGTACAGTGTTTTTGGACCTCTGGTCCAGGGAGAGTGATGTTGGGGTAAAAGTAAGGATGCCAGAGGCTTGTAACTAACTAGCACTTTCTTGCCTTCCTATGGCCAGGAAATCTTCTGAATATAGCAACTTCCTAACCATTATGAAGAGCCATCACTTATAATGAAACTCATGTATATGCTTCAAAAAACCCAACAAAAACCCCAAACAGACTGCAAAACTAGGTAGTCTCAGAACTGTGCAAGAAATAGCAGAAACTTGAGTTCTGTAGATTTTGTTCTCTTTTTTGCTTTGACAGGGAGCAATGATTGGATTGCATGATTGGACTATTTGTTCATATAAAGCAGAATTTGAAAAGTTAGATAGGTATCAGCCCAAATGCAATCCAAATAATTGGCAGAACAAGTGGGAATAGCAGTATTTTCCAGTGTAGGGTAGATGCTACAGTTCATAAGTTGTCAGGGACTTGCAGGCCACCTCCTCTGTATTACTGATATTTCAGAACTTATCTGTGAGCACAAGAGTTATAAGGCAATAGAACATAAAGCTTTTTGTTTTCTTTGCTGATTCTGACATTTCTTCTTCTGCCAACCCTTATTCATGCTGGCTTCCTAGTCAGTAGGAGATAGTTGGTGAAGGTTGTTTACCCTGATGGTTTTTGCACAGGAGTCACTTTTCTCCTTCCTGAGCACAATCAAGTAAAGCCTTATAGAAACTCACCTCTAAAGCTGTCAGATTCCTTATACTCATCCTTACAGGTATGACATAACTAAGCCTCAGGTTTGAAATGCCAGCATTCTGTGATGGCATTGCTTCATTTGGATCATGAAAGTGTCAGATCAGCTGATGTGACACACAGATACCACATAACATCATTACCCATCTACACAAACAGTGTGTGGGGTTTGCCTGTGGATCCTTTCTAGGAGGTCTTCAGAACTCCTGGCTGCTGTGTGGATACTGAGGTCCCTCTCATGTCTCAAAAGAAAAGATTAGCTTTTGTATATCTACAGCTAATAATCTACAGCTTTGTGCTTCACCTGGACATTGCTGCATTTTTGCTGCAATGCTGTGGATCATTTGGGATGGACTGTGTGAATCCATATACTGTGAAGAAAGCAAGGATTAAAAATGCATTTCTTACATTTGGCAGCTCTCAGGATTCCAAGATCTCTGTTATTTGTCATCTGTGGCCATATATGCTTTTATGTGTATGTGAGGTGCCCCAAGGGTGTTTCTTTTGCTGATGTGAAAGGAATGATGGAATGATTTTTAATTTTTTTTTTCTATTACACTGTTTTTTAACAGCCTTGAACAGGGCTTGGTGCCAAATGTAGCAATGCTGGCTACAGCTACAAGAAAGGCACTAAACACTACAGAATTGTGGATCATCCTGAGAATCCTGTGAATAGTTTTCAGCTTAGGAATGGATAACTT
This sequence comes from Vireo altiloquus, assembly GCA_013396875.1. Classification (NCBI taxonomy): domain Eukaryota; kingdom Metazoa; phylum Chordata; class Aves; order Passeriformes; family Vireonidae; genus Vireo; species Vireo altiloquus. The sequence continues at coordinate 433,827 of VZRF01011149.1, read as the reverse complement.
GCTCACAAATTTCAGTGGGTAGAAATGTGAGGGAATGAGACCAGAAGCCAACACTGCTCATGGGGATTATGCCTTGGTGCTCATGGAAGTGTGAGGGACGATATGCAGCTGCTGCTGGAGTGTTGGAATTAACTTCAGGAGTCACATTCACATTGCCTGAAGCATCCAGTGGTTCAGTCCAAGAATGGATTTGTGTGTTTCTGCTTCATAACAGCTTGTCATGCAGTCCAGCAGTGAGTGACAGCATTCAGAGGGTGCTCTGCACACCATCCAGAGCTCATAGCTCTGTGGAAAAGGAGGATGTGCAGTGATAAAGGAGAGGTGTCCAAGGGGAGAGAGGAGCATGAGAAGTTATCTAATTCCTGAGCTTGAGATAACACAGTCGTGTGTTTGAGCAAAGGAAAGCAACTAATCACATGACTGCGAAATCCATTTGAATTCTTATTTTTAACTGGGTTTAAACCCCCTTTAGGATTGAAACAGGATCCTGAATGGAAGACTTGGGAAGTGTCTCATTGAATCTCACTTGATTAGATCTGGGCTCTACTCCAGAGCTAATCAGGGTAATTTTATGTAGTGCGATTGGTGTTTAGGGGAAGAAAAAATGGTCATCTGTTTTCAGTGAATTTAGTTTAACAGCATCTTCTAAGAAACTGGTGGATTTTTTTTCTTGTTTTGATTTTTCACAAAAATATTTTATTCCTAAGGACTTGTGTTTTCTGTTCTTTTCAGGATAGCAGTGGCTCACAGGACAATGTTCCAGAGAGGAGAAGTGCATAACAGACCCAGTGGCTTCTGGGGAATGATAAAAAGTGTTACAACATCTGTTCCTGGCAGTGAAAGTATCCTTCATCTGCATGCTGGCACCTGACTTGGGAGGTGGATCCAGCTTGCTTTGTTTTGAAAGGTAGAATGTTAGTTGGGACAGTGACAAAGCATTTGTGTTTAAACACATTTCAAGCCTAATGTCTCCTGGGAAGTTTGTTCTCCAGCACTGTCTGACCTTTTGCCCAGGGCTTGGGCACAGTTTTACTGTAACACAGGCAGAAGTTTTATGTTTCTGCCCTGCTCTATAAATGTGCTGTTGCATCACCATGGCTGAGGTGTATAGCAGATCAGGGGACAGACATGCACACTTACCACAGAACCATAGAAGGGTTTGGGTTAGAAGGGACTTTAAAGTTCATCCAGTTTCAGTCTTCCCTGTAGAAGGAATCTGTTGGGAATCACAAGTCTGTACTTCTCTAACAGAGTTGCTTACCAACTATTTCTGTCAGATCACTTGAAGTGTGCATTTTGCATATTTAGGGCTGAGGACTCTTCTTCCTCTCTTTTCCCACTAGCTGTTAAAGTCAGAATTTGGCTATTTGACAGACTCTTCATAGTAATCACTAATCTCTTGGAGCAGTTACCCAGCAGTTTTGTTTATGAAGATGATCTGAGATGACATATTGTGAGGTGCTTTTCAGTGGCAAGGGACACTGATCAAAGTGCAGCAGCAGTTTTTGAGAACTTTGGTTCTATTCTGTGATGTGTTTCTCAGGCAGAGAAATAAAGAGTTTGTGGCATGACTACCTAAATGCTGTGTCCTGCCTACCTCCTTAAACTGGAGTAGTGTGCACCATGTACATCTGTGAGATTTCTTTGGTGCTGTGTTAATGACGAGCATGAAGACTGAATGAAAAAGCTGATCTGGATCAAAAAAGAGACCAAACCATTAGATGTGGCCCTTGGGCTGAAGGTGGGGAATGTTTTGTTTTTAATTAAGAATTTGTGATGTGTTCTAGCCTTGACTATGCTGGTTTGCCAGATCTGTCCCTTATCCAGCAAGAAGTGGATGCCCTGGAAGAATTGAGTCGGCAGCTTTTCCTGGAAACTGCTGACTTGCATGCAACAAAGGTACACAGCAAATAACTGCCCAGATGGGTGCTGGGAGGTCAGAGTAGTTTGAAAGAGAACATCTGTTATGAGAAATTGAAAGCTGTTCAATAGGTAAATGGTGAATTGTTGTAATGCAGTGGAGTGAGGATCTGTTTCTTTACCTTCGGAGCTGGATGATGGTTCCCTTCCAATTCAGATCCATCCTTGAGTTTGCCCCATTGGCTCCATAACCATTCACAAACTTAGGAATTAACACTTAGGAGTTCAGAAACATTTGAATGAGAAGATACAGAAAGGTAGGGCTGTGTTTGCTACTGTTGGTGCTCCATTACAATTTTATGTTGTGCATGATAGTGACAATAACATATTGTTCTATGTTCTACTCCCTCTCCCTCTTTTTGTATTTCCAGGAGAGAATAGAATATTCCAAAACTTTCCAGGGAAAATACTTTAACTTTTTGGGTTATTTTTTCTCCATCTACTGTGTCTGGAAAATCTTCATGGTATGTAAATATTTTATTGCATTTTTGTGGATGTATGTAAATATCATACCCTGCATAGATGACACTATACATGCAGTTCATTAAGTTATGCTCTAGTTTCATTAAAATGCAGAAATTCTGAAAGAAACTGGCCCTTGGTTGAAATAAAGCTCTGGATCTGTTTTTTTCTACACAGCATTAGACCACTAATTCTTATGTGGATGCGTTTTGTGCCTTCTTAGACAATCTGACCACCCCTTGCCCTTTCCTTGGTGGTACAGTAGTGATGCCAAGATGATTTTTTGCCTTTTCTTTTATGCCTTTCTTATATACCTTTTTATATAGTTTTATGTATTCTTAGTGCTCTTAGCCTACACACTTGTAATTTGTCCAAGGCTGATAACTCAGCTCAGCCCCACAGCACTGTTAAACCAGGAGAGCAAACATCCTGGGAGCCCCAGACACCAAGGGCCTCTCCAGAACACATTTTGGAACCTCAGACAGGCCCAGCCAGGGGGAAGGTTCCTCACAACGAGGGCTTCACTCCAGCCTCTCATTGGGGAATCTTTGATAGATGTGCTAATTAGCAAAGCCTATAATTGTGTGCATTTCGGGCCATTCCACCTGGATGAAGTGCTGCACCCAAAGATCCTTAAATAAATCCCAAGGTAAAAATCCCTTTTCCCCATCAACTGTGTTTTGGTTTTAATTTTAAGACCAGGGAAAGGCAACATAGAAGAGTCATGTGTGAGCCTCACATGTGAGAGTGAGAAATGCTTTTGCCTTTTTGTTTGTATGTAAATCCATCTCTCTTGCAGGCAACCATCAATATTGTATTTGACCGTGTGGGGAAGACTGATCCAGTCACAAGAGGAATTGAGATCACTGTAAATTACCTGGGAATCCAGTTTGATGTGAGCCTTTATTAATTCTTACAGCCTTGTCAGCAATTCATATCTTATCTAAATAAAATCATCCTGCTGCTAGAGAGACAGTGCTGAACCCTGAGAATGTGGCTTTGGCTTTCGACTTACTGAGGAGGAAGGGAAAATGCACAATGAATGTTGCTTTCACACTGATTTTATGCTGAGATGGTGATGTGGTCTTGCCAGAGAGGCAGTGATTTGTGGTTTTTTGTTTTGGAGAAATTGAAGCACTTTAGACAACCTGCTTAGATGAATACATTCAGCTACAGAGTAATTTTGATTGCTTATGCAAATAGTTTTTCTGTCATTTACACTTTTGAAACATGTCCCTGTGAAAATGGGGTTCTTTGTGATTGGTATAAACTAAATCTCCTTCTCTTGTGTTTGGAATAAACAGTTGCCAATAGATTTGTGAAAATGTGTGTTATATAAACCTGTCTACAATGGATATCTGTACAGTTAGGAGAGACAAAGACCCTGAAGAATTGGCAGCTATACAATGTGGTGTAAATGAGGTTAGTGTTACAATTTTAACTATGTTCTTCTTGTTGATACAGGTCAAATTCTGGTCTCAGCACATTTCCTTTATTCTTGTTGGAATAATCATTGTTACCTCTATTAGAGGATTGTTAATCACACTTACAAAGGTAAGAACCATGACTCTTAAGTGGTTTTACACAGAGAAATTCATTATAAGATCTTTACCTTTAGATGGAACAAATATTGTATAAACTTTCAGTATGCATTTATGTTTAAATGTCTGAATATCAATTCTTACAAGAGGGAGGAAGGTAGGAAAAATAGCTTTTGCAGGATATTTCCCCACTCAGTCTCTGTCAGGAAGGGATCTAGATGTTAAATGAGATGCTAAATGTAAGCAAGGGTTCAAAATGTGTAGCGTAGGCTTATTAGCAAGGTTGATGAGGTGGTGATTAAAAGCATTTGGATTGCTTAATTTAAGATGCTGTTAGTACTGAAAGGCATTGACTCAACAGACATGTGACTTACTGACTTGACCTGGCCTTTGGCTCCTATGCTTAAACTTCTTTGTATTGTTTTGTGATTTTTTACCACAAGGTGCAACTGACTGGGGGAGATTGATGTTTTAGACAAGGGTTTATGAAAAGTTTATGAAAGTTTGGGGTTTATGAAAGTAGGCTACAGGTAGCCCTCTAGAATATATGGTTTTGACTGGTTATTTTTAGGTGAAAATGTATTGAATGGTATGTACCTTTCACGCTGTCCTAAGGCACATCAGAATTACCTACCTGCTTATTCCCAATGGTTTTGGTTTTGTTTTTTTTTTCCCTAGTTCTTCTATGCCATTTCCAGCAGCAAGTCCTCCAATGTTATTGTTCTGCTGTTAGCACAGATAATGGTGAGTATGGAGAGCCGTGGGCACACCCTGTGTGCATTTGTGCATGCAGACCTGTTTGTGTGTGTATAAACACATAACAGTATCTTTGTGTGCTGCCCCCACAGAGCCTGTGGTGAAGCCATAACTGCTGTCCCTGTTTTAACTTCCAGGGAATGTACTTTGTGTCATCAGTGCTCCTGATCCGCATGAGCATGCCTCCGGAATATCGCACCATTATTACAGAAGTCCTGGGAGAGCTCCAGTTCAACTTCTATCACCGTTGGTTTGATGTAATATTCCTAGTTAGTGCCCTGTCCAGTATCCTCTTTCTCTATTTAGCACACAAGCAAGCCCCAGAAAAGCACATGGCCCTCTGAGGCAGAACTGCAGCCATGCACTGCTCTCTGTCCTGTCAGCTGCACTGCTGCAACTCCTGTGGATTGCAGAACTTGGAGAGACAGGACTGCTCTGTGTGTTCTGGCAGTGTAACTGCAAAACTTGGAGAGACAGCACTGCTCCGTGTGTTCTGGCTCTTTGAACCTCCACACGTGTCATCATCAAGCTCTGTGGCTCGTTTTGTTCAGTGCCACAGCTGGAAGGGATGGGGGTGTGTGTATTGAACTTGAAACAGTTCATTGCCAAGCAATAAAAGCAATCCTGGGCACACCACTATCCAGGGGCATCACAACTTGTGTGGTAGGCTGAGGGAGCACCTCCTGCTGTTGGAACAACATCTTCATAGAAGGCACCAAGAAATGTGATTTTTTTCTTTTGAAAATTAATGCATAATTGGGATTCGGAGGACAGAAATTCGGGAATTGAATGTTCGAGTCTGTGGAATTAAATCAGCTTTTGTAATATGCAAGCATCACAGTTGTTTTTTGTCAGTCCCAAAGATTTGGCTGGATTTGAGCTAGAAGGTGGTTAGGATTTGCTGTCTGGCAGTAGTGGAGTGGAGAAAACTTCACTCCATTTCTGTATGTAGCATGTGCTAGTGTGTATCACTAGTACCTACTGTCCTTAGCAACTGGAGATTTGCTTTCTCTTACTGTCAACTTCCTTTTCTCTCCCTGCATAAGTGGAACTGAGGTTTTAGGTTCCTCTTTGCTGGAGTTCCATGTGAAGTTGAAGACCACTGCCATGCCTTGTTTACATTGTATGTTACAAATTTTATTCATGTGACTTAAACTTGTTGGTTCCTCTCTTTGAGGCTTTGTTTGGTTTTTTTATAATTGTTCTGGAACATAAATTGTAAGTGGTGAGATTAAGACCTAGAGGGCAGGGAAATAACCACTCTAAACAATTTATTTTGGTATTGTCTTTGGTGTACAGCAGTGAGGCAAAGTAGACAGGAGCAGTATTACAGAAGCATTTATGTCACATTCCAGACAAAGTGGTGGTGACTTGGGGTTAGACAAACGTGCATGAGTGAATTACATACACTAGTCTAATCCACAGTTGTATGCAGAGTAGAGAGAATAGTGATTAAACATGTTGGGATGTGAATTATAAAGTTAGCTTCATGTTTGAAATGTCTGCAGGGTTAGCAGGAAAAAGGATCACAATGCACAGAGTACCTGGGTTTGTGCCATTACAGAGCAGCTGTACTGCTGTAAGCAAAGAGATGCCACAGAGATGGAGTAGAAGGACTTGGATTAGTGGGAGACCTGCCTTTCCTGGATTATGGGGAGAAATTAATTGCTCTTTATTAAGACCTTATCCATAACAGGCTAAGATGCTTACAAATCTATAAAAAAATTTCCAGCTTCTGCTGCAGGTCAATTACAAAGTTGCAGTTCTTGAAGCCTTTTCAGAAGTGAGTGACTGAGCGCCCACTTCACAAGGCAGAAAACCAGTGGAGCACAACTGCAGAGTGTTAAATGGATGCAAGTTACACCGAAGTGTTTATTGCAGCTAAAGTTTGCATTCCTTTATGGCACTCCTTGGAACAGCCAAGTTCTGAGAGGTGGAATAGCAAAGAAGAACTGAAGAAAAGATTTGGAGGGTTTCTTTTTTGTTGTTGGCATAGTTTTGTGTCCTCACAGCTTTGTATCATCGCTGTTGTCATCGTCAGCTTTTGTGGAGGCAGCTGATTGTGAGGAGGAGGATGAGTCTGCCTGCGGAGGAGTAACAAATACGTTGTGATTATTTTGAGTTTGTAAACATGTTTGATAGTCTGCACTGTTGCAGACTCCTATATTCATTCATCTGCAGTAATCTCACAATTGTTTAGATGGCAGAATGAACCAACAAATACAATTTTTGTTGTTCAAGGGCTTTTCTGGTTTACATTTTGAGAGAAATTTGTTCAATGGAGGGCTTTTATTGTTGAGTTCCCATATCTGCTCAATTTGAACACAAAAGTAGTGGTAACTTCTGCAAAATGCAGCTTGGAGACTAAGAAATTCTTGAAAAAACTTGCAGACAAGGCTAATGAAAACTAAATGGGAAACAGTATTGGTCTTACCTTGGCTGTTTCTTTTGCATGATCAGAAAATATGCATTTTAATATTTAAGGCTTAACCACATGGAGGTTTAAAAGTGTTTCAGGAAGTAATACCTTCCAGCTTTTCTGACTTGAGTCATGCTTCAAATTCTTTCTAGTGGCATGAAGTAAAATAATTTCAAACCAGGACATTGCCTAGAAAATGTCATCATAACCTATGAGTTGCTGTTCCGTCTCCAAAATGATCCATTTTGAAATATTTCATACGGTTTTCACAAATGCTTGTGGTTTTGGTGTATTTAAGCACTTTTCCCTGCACTTCCACAATTGTATTGCCTGTTTCCCATCATCATTAGGGGTTACTGTAGTTGGATTATTTTGTTCCATAAAATCTCTTGTATGTGCTTTCTTTGTGTGATTGAATCTTTCATTAAAGAGACTCACCTGTATTATGTGTGTGGAAAAGAAGAGTTGTTCATGATAATTAGCAGCTTTCCTTTTAATAACTTGCCGAAATCCAGACTCAAGTTAACAATCCTAGCTCTGGAAAACGTACTACCTGAAAAAAAGTTCTTTTCCTATCCCTTGTGTGATCCCTCAGCATCTGCCTAGTGCAGGATTACTCACCCTTTCCCTTGGCTCAGGTGAGTTTCTCTCTGGCTCTGACGGATGGTTTTCTGTGTAAGCAGGAGGCTCGGAAGTGTCTGAGTCTGCCATGGAGGCTGTGATGGGAATGTTTTGGCCTTGGAAGTACCTGTAAGCATCTTTGCTGCACACCAGCAGTGTCAGTCTGTCCCCAGTGCTTTGGATCCTTGCCACCACTTTGTCATAGGATTTGTTGGTCACGTTCACTCCGTTCACTTCCACCAGGTAGTCGTCGTTTTGCACACCTGCTCTGCCAGCTGGCCCCTGGCTTTGCACCTGCAGAGCAGAGTTCAGAGCACAATATGGGCATAAAACTTGGGAAAATGCACTAACAGCTGAGGGTTAGCTGTGTTACTGCTTTCCCTAGATGGTGAAATAAGCATGGGGGACTGGGAGATTGGTGGGGCAGGAAGGAATTGGGACAGGCAATGAGCCCAGACATAATAAACATATGGAGCCCATCAGTTTTAGATTTTAAGGTGCATCTTGATCTTGATAGACTTACATTCTAGGAATGTGGCATGGTAGAACCATGAAGACAGGTAAAAAAACAGTTTTCTAACTATTTGCAAGTCTCTGTCCAATATCTTCAAAGTTTAGTACAGGTCACAGATCCCTTAGTAATGAGTGGAACTCCTCCTCTAAAGAAAGCTGAAGTTACAGATGTAATTTGGGACAGCAAAATTGGAGTTTGGCTTTTACCAGCTGTGGAATTCAGAGAAGGTGGGTAGAAATAGGGCAAAGGTGTCTCTCCTATAACAGCTATTCTACAGTAAAAACCAATTCTGTCTAAAATATTAATTTTAGTGTGTGAGACTCATGTGAGACTCAAATTTTTGCTCTAAAAGCAAAAATTATGCAAAAGCTGAATTTTCCTTCCCTCTAGATGTCTAACAGAATGAGGAATATTTTCTGGTGCTCATTTTTTATCTTGGGCCAACAATGTCAATCTGACTTAAACAATTCTAGCTCTTATCTGAGAGCATTGGAGAAGAGACTTCTGTGGCTTTTCTTGTGTTTGCAGGATGGAAGGGAAGGGAGAAAGCTGTCCAATGAACTATTTGAACTTCTCCTGCTCCTCATTCTTCATTAGTACCTCGTTGATGAACAATCCAGGCTTGTTCTTGATCATGTTTAAACTGAAGCCAAATCCATTAGGTCCTTTCACCATCTTGCAGATCCTTGGCTTGTGGTTCACTTTCTGCTCAGTGTGCAACTCCACTCTTTCCTCTATTTTAGCTGGAGTTGGATCCTGTGCTTTGTAGTAGTATGAGAAAGGGGAAATTTGAGCCTGAAAAAAGTGACAAAACTATGTTAAAATAAAAATTTCTGTTGTGAAATGTGTTTCAGGCTCTCACACTCAACATACTTTGTTTGAAACTTTGTTAATGACTCAAACTCAAGCTGCAATGAAGAATTCTTCCCTATTAATTTCTGGCTGAGTGGAAAACTACAGTGTTGATCTGTGTGAGAATGAAATTTTGTTAAGTGTAAATGGTTACACAGCCATGTAGCTCTGAATTTCCTCTCTTAACAGCAAACCTTAACCTTTCTTCTGATGTATTTGAATTTAGAATTGTTCCAATAGGGTCTATAAAAGTCTGGAAGAGGCCAAAGATTTGGGTGGCTTTGTGTACAAGTGTAAGTAGAGTTGCTGAAATACCAGGGGTATCTAGATGTTTCCTGCAAGTTGAAGAAGTATCAGAGCAGATTCACTGTTTCATTGTGATAAATGATCAATTCCTAGCAGTAATTTGCATTTTCTTACCAGTTTGTACATGCTGTCAGTTTCCTTATCCACCACCAACAGGGAGGTTTTGGCTTCAGACTGCTTAATTTTTCCCACTACACTTTCATGATCCAGCCCATCCACGCTCTCTCCGTTGACAGCCACTAAGATGTCATTGTCCTTGAGACCTGCCATGGCTGCTGGGCTTCCAGAACTAACATCTTTGATTACGTGGTCTAAGGTAAGAAGGGGAGAAAGATTGCTGTGAAGGCAGAGCTTGGTGAGTTTAAAATGCATGGCAAAGGCAAATGGTCAGAATTTCACTTTGGGTTGAGGCTGTTTTCCCAGAGGATTTCTCCTAGATGGCCAGCGAGAAGCTGAAGGGCTTTGTTTGCAATGAGGGCTGCAAACATCATATAGGAAGAAATGGTACAGCAAATGTTATGGTCTGTGTAACTTGGTTCTTACCACCAGTGCTTTGTTCCATCCGTAGATAAAATCCATAACCACTTTTTCCTTTCTGGACCTCAATAAGTCGTGGTTTGAGGGGAAGCAATCTTAGGCTGGCGCTCTCTTTGCTCAGTGCCATCCTCTGGCTTGTGAAATAGCGGTCTGTTTCTTCATTTGAAAGTAGAAACATAACATGATTTTCAGACTTCTTTACCTGTGACAGCACATGTACAGTCTCAGATGTCACCCCTTCAACAGCAGGTGGGAATTGCAGATACTTTGGTAACTGGTGCACTGATACATAGCAGGGTCTGGGTGCTTAATCCAGGCCATGCTACTATAAACTGATTTTTCTTTCCCACCCCTCCAGTCAGAAATTTGGACCATGACAAAATCACGGATATGTTATGTATGAGGAAATTTTCTGTATTTCATGCTGTGTTCCTGACCTATAGGGAATTATCTGTGGAGGGCCAGGGGGTGGCATGCAGTGCTGTAGAATCCGGGGAGCCTTGGTAAATAGTACTTTGCTTTTCTAGGTGTGGAACTCTACAATACAGACTTACTGTGCTATTTCTACCACTATTTCACATGACAGTGACAGGAGTCAAGCTCTGTCACTCTTGGTCCTCTTCAGTTTCCCTGTATTAGTGATTCTGAGGTGTTTTTTTTTTTTTTTGTCTGTCCAACTTCTCCAAGTCCATCCTTCTCTTAATCCTTTCTACTCTAATGGGTTCCCTTTTTACTCATCTTAACCAGTGTCACTCTGCTGCTGGTGTTGCAGTAGCTCAACAAAACACAGGTGTTGCATGATTCCATAGCTAGCTGTGTGCACTGAGTGCTGCTGGAATGCTGGACTCTTATGGCTCTCTGAAATCTCTTCAGCTCCAGCTGCGTTTCAGCAGTGCCAAGAGCGGAAAGCTGGAGGCCTCATTAGCAGTGTTCTTTGCAGCCAGTTAGTGAAATTACATGCACAGTAATTTTCATTAGTTTTGGACTTAACAGGAGAAAGGGACTACTGGCTAAAATCATGAATCTTCCCTGCTTCATGCTGACTGTGTCATCAGAGGCTTCCCTCTTCCTGCCCTGGAAACCACGTTTGATGACTTGCCCTCCCGCCATTAGGAGCATTTCCAGGACTTTTAGGAAATGAATTTACTAAATAGGGTTCCTGGCAGCAGTATGCTTGTGTCATTTAAAATTCTTTGACCTGTCTTGACGGCAATGTCCATCACTGAGAGGCAGCTCAAGAGGCTGCTTGACAACAGAGGCAGCGCAGAGGGCTACGCTGATGTGCTGATGGTACACAAACAGCAGCTCCCAAGATTTACTGTGAAGTGCTTAAATCAGCCAGCCTGGCCTCCTTAGTAACCCTGATAGGTTGCTGTGAAAGTAGGCCAGAACAGAGGATGAATCAATACCTTTTCCACCACTTCCTCGTGTGTGTCATTTTCCACATTTTTCCCATTGATTTCAATCAGGCGATCGTTATTTTGGACACCAGCCTTTGCAGCTGCTCCTTGTGGTGAAAGCTCTACTATGAACAACCCCTTCTGTCCTAAAATAAATGAAAACTCATTACTCAGGGTAAGTCACTGCAATGGGTCTGAATTTAGTGGTTAAGGAAACTCAGCACTGATGTCCTCAGAGACTCTTGGCCTCTGCTTGCATGCAGATTTCAGAAGCACCACAAACCTTCTGCACAGATACTTCTTTGTCTCTTACTCTGTCCTGGAAAAATCACTTCAGTGGTGGAGGGAGATATTTATTCACTATCTGCAGCTCAAATTGTTGTTTATTTCCCTACCAGGAGTGCAAAGGCACTGATTAACACAGCTGAAAGGGATTTGATTCCTGCTCCCTCCCACCCCCCTCTCCCCCCATCCTTTTGAAGAGAGAAGCTGCTTTTACTGTTGTTTTATACATTTCATAATTTCCTGTGTTTGGTCCTTCAATTATATTGCATTCCAAAATATCCTTTAGAGGGCTCTTTAGAGGTGATGCTTTCCAGAAGACTTCCCTATTCTATTGACTGGCCTTGGAAGAAAGGCATACATGGAAAAGGTTCAAAATCCTTTTCTTTCTAAATGAATTAACTTATAAATCAGAGAAGGTGTTTCTTACAGCTGTCTAGAACCTCATGTGCTGATTCCTGAGGTGATTTTGAGGAATGGAACAGGACTTAACATGGCACATTGAGTGTATATCTGGTGTTTGAACAGATACTGTAAATTAGGTTTTGTTAAGTGGGCTTAAATAACAAGTAGAAAATGGCTTATTATTTTTCTTTCTCTTTTTTTTTAATCTGTTTTCCACCCCATGAGAAGCATGGCCCTCAGAAAACCTTGTGCTGCATATGCTGCACAGAAATGTGCAGAGATGGAGATGGATCTGAACTCATCTTGCTTCTCACTTTCTTTCTGTTAGCAAGAACAGTTTGTGTGTCCCCATTAGCCCCCACGTGTTAACTATGGTCGCCTCTGTCCCTGCTGCCAAATATATACATATATATATCCAATTTCTTCTCTCCAGGCTCTCACCTTCTGTGCTTTTCAAAGAGAAGCCGTAGCCTGTCTCCTCCTTCACTAGGTAGCAGAGCCTGGGCTGTGGAGCGGCAGGGATCCCTCTGTTGGCCATGGCTGGTGGGCACTGCTGCTCCTGCTCTTGTCCTGTCGATGCCTTTGGACCCAGCTCTTCCAAGTTCACTCCCTCCTTTTGTGCCTTTTCATAGGATGTGTCATCCAGAACAAGGAGTACAACGGAATTCCCACTGTTTTTCACAATCTCCACCACCTGTAACGGGCAAGGGGAATTGAGTGATGGAGCTAAAAGCTTTTTTCAGGAAAAGCTGCACTGCCCAAAAGTCTTTGTTGTCTCACCCCCCTGCTCATGCACTAGGGGGTGATCCCAAGGAGAATTCCACAACCATGGTGGGTAATGAATGATGCAGGGGAGGGATACTCATAGCAGTTGATTCTGCTCTTGGATTTCCTACCCATAAAAACTGGAAGAAAAAGCTTCACACAGCAACCATGGGGTTGGGTAATGAGGGCATGATGTGGATCCTAGACTGAACCTGTACCTGTGCATGCTCCTCCTTGTCCACGAAGACACCATTAACCCTGAGGACTCTGTCTCCATCCCTCAGGCCAGCCCTTTCGGCCGGGCTGTTGCGCTTCACGTTCCGGATGATGTGCCCTGCAATGTCCTTCTCGATGCGCAGGTAGAAGCCGTAGCTCTTCTGGGGCTTCTTGGTCACTTTGCACTCTCGGGGCTGCAGAGCAGAAGTCATCTCTACCAGACAGGATGGAAAAAATACCTGTGAGTAAGAACAGTAAGCTAACCTAGGGTATATTCCCTCTAATTACATGGCGAGAGGGTTTGCTTCAGAATTCTTGGGGTGGTTTTGTTTGGTGTGGAGTTTTTGGGTTTTTTTTTAAATTTTTTTTTTTTTTGGCCCCAGGAAATCCAGCTGTACGAAGCTGAATGTAGTTAACAGGGCCAGGGAGAAGAAACCAAACCCTTTCCCCTGACCCTCCCTGCTTTCTTTGTCTCTGTATCACAAATGAAGTTAAGCAAAATGCAGAACTGAAATAAGAAAAGTCTGCCTGTGAAAACATAGTTAAGATTGATGAGAGAGTGGAATACTAGGATTAAGTCTTACAGAGGAAATGAAGTTTTGGGAAAAGGGATTGTACCTGGAGTGAAGGGGTTGTTACCCTCCCTTTGACACATGAGAGACCACATGTAAGCACTGTCCCCAGTTTTAATGTCCCCAAGTAATTGACATTTTGGAGCTAGTTCACAGAGGGGATTTAAGGAGACTGAGAGAGCTGGATTACTTCAGTCTTGGGAAGAGAAAGTAAAGGGAAGATCTTACTGGTATCTTCCAACTGCTTAACTGGATTGTGTAGAGAACACAGCCAGACTCTTCTTGGAAGTTAACAGTGGGAGGATGAGAGGCAACACAGGCTGCAGAGAGAGAAATTCCAACCAGACATCCATAAGGACAGCTTTTCCTCTTGGGGGTGGTCAGATACTACTAGAAGTACCCAGAGAGGCTGAAATCTCTGTCCTGGGAGATACCTGGACTGGGCCCTTAGTAACCTGATCTAAGCTGGCCTTGTTTTCTATGGGGCATTGTACCAGGCAACCTCTAAAAGTCCCTTCCTACCTAAACTGCTCTAAGATGTAATGAAATTGTGTTTTGGGTGAAGCATATCATGCAGGAATACCCCATATGGAAGGTAAATAAGAGGTGTTCTGTACCAGGGAACATCTCCCAAGATAGTTGTCCTGCCAAAGATCCTTGAAGACAGGGGAAAGAGACAAATGAAGACAAATTCCCCCAGTTGGAAAATCCTGGTAATTAGCAACCTTGGTTTATATTTTACTGGAAAGAGAATTTTTTTCTGTCTCTTTACTGACAGCAGTCAGTTCTTTAGATCTGCTGGCAGTCAGATCCTTCTGTGATAGCAGCTCACTGCAGAGCCTCTACTGTGGCCACCCATGCTGCAGATTTTTTGTTTTGGAAGGTGATGCTGCATTGTTGAGCTTACTTGGGCAGCACATAGAGCTGCATGGATGTGTGGTGTGAGTTTGGCACAGATGGAGCTGGAGAATACAGGAATTTCAGCTGCCAAGGATATGAAGCCTGCAGATCATGATTCACTTGTAGTTCAAGGTCAGGTGCCTTGAGCTTTTTTGACTCTCTGTGCATTGCACTGAGATTATCTAATAGAGAGCTGAACTGCCCTATTGTTTGAACATTGTTTAGAACACATCAGACTCTATCAATTCCAAGTACAATTCAAGCAGTTTTTCTTGACAAACACTGGGAATCTGTGCTAATTCCAGGAATTAACATGCAAACCCAGTGCCACACAGAGCTGAAGAAAAAGTAGGCTTTTATGGGAAAAATTATTTCTTCATATTTAGAAGTGGAGGGAAGGTTACAATGCACTAATCTAATCCATCAGAGCTTTACATGCAACATTATTTGTATTGCAAAAAAGGAGTTTTCTAAGGGAAGAGGGATTAGAAAAAAAGGAATTTCTTACCTGTGTATCTATGCAGAGCAGCCTCCACAGGAGTTCTCTTTTGCTGTTCCTCCTGTGGCTGTACGTATAAGTAAGGCTGGACTTTGATTGGGCAAAGGTTGAATTAAAAGATTATTTATTTAACCAAGTTTCACAGGATGTGTGATACCTTGATAGGTTGTCTTGTCCTTGTGGGCAGAAGTGCTAATCACATGCACTTCTCAGCAGCTTTGCATTTTGTCCTGCAGATATTATACTCAAAAACTCAGTCAAGGAGGTCATCTGAGGCAAGCCTGACCTTTGCTCTGGGCAAGAGCTTCTCCTGCTCTAAGAAATGTCTTAAAGGGAGCAGGTTTGGGCTGTGCTGGATTGGCCTGGGCCAGCATTTGACTGCAGGTTAGGAAGTTACTGGTTAAAATCTCTATGCCAATTGTGGGATGAAAAGGAAGAAAAAGGACTGTGGCAGGCTAACCTTGGCCAGCAGCCAGATGCCCACTGAGCCACTTTCAACCCCTTTCCCTACAGGACATGGTGAGAAAATAAGATGAAAACACTTGAAGAATTCAAGATAAGGACCGTAACTGGGAGAGATGCAATGAGAAAAGTGGGTTTGTGATTGAGGGGTGGGCCCTGACTGCTGAGGCCATCACACATGTGAAACATGCACTGCAATCAAGTGACTCAGGTAACTGAAGTCTCCCTGGAGCAGAGGGAGGGAGATATCTGTGATATCAATATGGTGAGGCATGGCAAACTGGCTACACTGTAGGTGCACTGGGAAAGGCAGTGTGGACTGCTCTGCCTTGGGGAAAGGAAAGTGCATTTCTGGGATTGTCTTTGCTCAGGGAACCAGGTGCGGGAGGAAGTGGAAATCTGCTGTGTACCTCAAAAAGATTTATCTCTGGGGGATAAATAATTCATTATTTGACTTTTATGGTGTAGGAAGGAATACAGCAGGAATCATCTGAACCAAGAGAGATTGAGCCTCACAAGAAACCATGAGAGTGCAGTGCTGACCCACCCCAAGTGCTCTTTGTGCTCAACAATCCAACGTGGTGCTTCTCCTGTCCTGAGTGATCTCCTTGACAGATAGGACGAAAGTAATTGTTTGTGTGGAAGTTTGGGGGAGGAGGAGCATAGAATGGGAGGGATGATATCTGCATATATGTCAAGGGACAAGGTACAGTGGTTATAGAGGATGTATAAACCTGACTATTGGATGTAAAGATGGTTTAAGTAAGCAGTATAAGTTGTAAGTGTTGGTAAGAAGGAATTTCAGGAAAGAGAAATGGATGGAATTAAAAGGTTTAAGTAGGGTATAGAAATGAAGCAATGTATGAATGGGACAGATGATGCTTTGTTATCTCAGCTCACACATGATATGAATGGTGTGGAATAAGGGGTTGAGATCGTACTGGGTTTGGCTGGGATGGAGTTAACTTTCTCCCTGGCAGCCCTTGTGGTGCTGAGCTTTGCATTTGTGGCTAAGACGGTGTCGATGCTACACCACTTTTTTGGCTGCTGTGAAACAGTGGTTTCTTTCTCTCATGACTTTGTCCCCCTCAGTCCCTCCCAGACAAAAGGGAGGGGACAGAGTGGTGGCAGCTGACCCAGACTGACCAAAGGGATATTCCATATTCCACACCATTTGATGTCATGCTCAGCATTAAAAGCTTGGTAAAAAGAGGAGGAAGGGCAGCTGTTCGTGCTTGTGGTGGTCTTCCCAAGCACCTGTTGTGCGTGTTGAGGTGTAGCTTCCCAGGAAGGTGGCTAGAGATCTGCCTGCTGATGGAAACCAGGGAATGAATTCCCATTTTTCTTTACTTGCATGCACAGCTTTCCTTCCCCTATTATGCTATCCTTATCTCAATGTCTAAGTCTCGCCTTTTTTTTATTTTTTCTCCATTCTGCAGGAAAGGAGTGAGAGGGAGGCAGGGTGGGTATTTGGCTGCTGGTTGGGGTCAGTCTGTCACAAGGGAGTATCTTATCCATGATCCATGAATATGTGCAGGAAATACTTATGGACATGGACCAACCTGATGGTGTTTCCAATGCAGGGGAAAGCCTCCAAATTTGAGATCTCAGAATACCTAGATAATTACTAAACTGACCGTGTGAACTTCTTGTTAAAAAATCTAATTCAATTTGAAAAAGCTTTAAAACGACTTATTTCTCTCATTAACTTGCTGTGGAATTGGATTATTAGAAGTAATACCTGTGTTTTCCCTGGCTGGCTGCTTCTACCATTTAATTCAAAGGGAAGGTAATAGTAATGACCATAACCCAAATGTGCTGCAAGAGAACAGTCATTGATGTTATAAAAGCCTTACTGTAATCCACTTACTCTAAGTGGATTTGTAATGGAGTTGTGACTTGGAGTTGTTCCTTTTTTGAACAACTTCAAACCTACAAAGTGAAGTAAGCAAGCCCAGATGTTGTAAGAACCAGACAAGTCAAACCTGCCCTGTCCTCTGCTTGCAGCCTTCCAGACAAGTCAGACAGACTGGATGATGAAGGAAATCAGAGTTTTCTCACAGTTTTGCAGCCAGCTGCAGATGGGAACTCTACAAGGATGTCAGGTCAGCGTATGAGGAAACAACACAGCATTTGAATCAAGATTTATTTCTCCATTGTAGTGCCACTGCAATAGTCAAGTGAGGTAATTTTGTGCCCCAACAGGATTTTTCAAGAATCGGATGCTACACAAATGTAAAATGTTAGCGAAGCATAGAAATTCAAAACTTCTCCTATCCTTCCACCAGTAGAAAGAAAATTATTTGAGAATTGATCAGAGTAAAGGCAGCTTGTAACGTCTTTTTCTGGCTCTTGATCTTTTTGCAGGAGTCTTCTCAAGCATTCAACATAACTAAGGAAAAAAAAAAAAGAGAAGATATCTTACTTTTTAACACTGTGAAAAGTGATAAAATCTGAAAAAAACCCCTTAATTGCCAATGTTCCTGTATCGTGGAGTTGGCCACAGTGACTTAGGTGGTGTGATTCTGTTAGCACAGGGACTAGACTTACTTTGGAGGAAGCAGACCCCCTATGTCCCTTTTCAGCTCTGGCCTTGCTGTAGTGATACATCAACCTTTGTTTCTATTGTCATGGCATTATCCTGTTGGATAACATTTACCTAACACTTTCTGTAATTCTTTTTGCCAAAGCTTTCCTGATGTTTGGTTAGAAAAATTTCTGTGAAACTCACCTGTTAACAAAAATGGCCAGAAATAATTCACATGGTTTTCTCAGTGTGTTGGGTGAACGGAGGGAAGCACCTTTGTCTTGATTTTGGTACTTTCTAGGATCTCTGACTTTAATAAATTCACAGGTAAAGTATATCTTTATATTCCAGTCTTTAATATGAGTGTAAAGTTACAAAGTTCAGTCATCTAAAAGGTGCCTTTTGTTATTAACACAACTTTACAAGGAGTTTAGCCCTAAATTGAATGAATAGATTTCATATGTTCGGTTCTGAAAATAAAGCTGTGCTCAAATAATCTGTAACACTGCCAGCATTGTTCTGTTGACAAAAGGTTCAGGTGGCTATTTTGGCATAAAAATGTCCCTTTTTTGTGATGATGACTCACTTTCTTGCCTGGGAGCATGTATATCCCTTAAAAATTGATGTAATGAGGATTTCTAAATAGTGCTTGTTCACCTATATTGCTTGCTGGATACATGCTGACCAGAGGCTCTCTGCTCTCTTTGCAGTGCCATCCTTTTCTGGGATTCATAACAAAGCAGTTGATGAAAATTCATTTTCAAACATTTGGAAGTATACTTTATTTGTTCCTGTATTTAAGCCTTTCAAAATCACTACAGCCCTTTCCCTCTGCCCCTTCTTTTGCCAGTGATAGTTTTTCCCCTTTAGTTTGGCAAGTGTTGTACAAGGCACCATGTGATTTGGTAATAGAAATATTTGGTTCACTGAAGTCCTCCTTAATCATGAAGCGAAGTCCATTTGAGCTACCAGATGAATATTCATCAGTCATCCTGTACAAAGCCATGTGGTAATTAATTCTTTCTCGTCTGGTGACCACATGCTTCTGACACAGTTAAGAGGGTCAGAGAAAAAAAATAAGAGGGGAAGCAAACATTGCAATCCTGCTGGTTTGCAGGATTCTAGAGGAAGGGGAGAATATCCTCCCTTTGAGCATTTTGGACTTATGTCTTCCTAAAACATAGGAGAGGAAAAATCATTTGCTGTCCCTGTGTTTGCAGCAAAGGTTTTCTATCCCCTGGACCTGTCAGTAAGGAACTATAGTAGCAGTCCTCCTACCTCAGGTTTTGCTCTCTATGCTTTAAATACTGAATTGTCTTCCCTAGTGCCCTTTTTACTGGAGAATATAAACTCGAAACAATGCTTTTTTTTTTTAGAATGTTCTGTATTGATCATGGCTTTTAAGTGCAGAATTTATTACTGAGGTAACTAGCAGGTCTGTACAGCTTCTTTTGCTGTCGTGTCAGACTGAAATCAGTTAAAAACCTGGACATTTCTGTTGCAGCAAAAACTCAAACATCTTAAAAATGAGGACTGATGCAAGTTAAGTGGACTTTTTTTGGTGGAGCTAGTGTTTGCTGTAGTACATGGCAGTCCACACATGGATATATTCACATGCACGCACAGCAGTCAGGCTGTCTGCAGCACTGTTTGGGTAACTGCAGCTGATGTTGGAGTCATTCAGCTGCTTGAATGGAAATTCCTTTGGAATTCTCCTCTTCCCTCTGGCCCTGGTACCTTGAGAAGACTTTTCATTCCAGCTCACCCTGTTGGGCCTTTTCTGGATGTGTATTTCTTCAGTTTTGCCGTTCAATTGTTCTATCATTTGGTACTCTTTGGACATGCAAGATGCCAAGATATAAAAAATAATGTCATAAATTTACAAGTCTGGCTTTTTCCATGCAGCACATGGATCTTTCTTTTTACTACAGTATGTACCCTTCTAAAACTGTTTTTTTTCCCTTAGCCTATGAAAGAGCAGTGTAAGTTACTAACCTCTTTGTTGCATGTGCATTTCTTGCCCTCTGGAGATGAGTTTCTGAATTTGACAGTAGACTGTGCTCTTTTTTTTTTTTTTTTAATGTATAAATAATAACTACTATGTCTAATTTACTATTTTCCTCAAGGAATATGATGAAAAGGTGCTTATAATATTACCAGAGAAAGCATATACTCTTCCTCCAAAAAATACAGCTCAGTGAGACAGGAAGTGTCCAGGCCTAAGGCATTGATTTCTCTTTCTCTTCCCTTCTTCCACTCCTCTTCCTGCTCCCTGTCCCATCTCGTCCCACTCCCATCCCCCAAGTTTGTAATCCTTCAAGGAAATGTCCCTTATTTCTCCATTAACCTCTCTGTAGTAGCCAGGGTTTAATTTCACTTTGCCAGTGAAATTTCTATTCTGAAATTTTGTTACCCTAAGATCAGGCTGAACTGATATTTGGAGTGCTTGGGTGCCTTAGCCTCAGCTAATTAGGACCTAACTTTTGCATCAAATTTCTCGTTGGGTGCACTGACTCTTGCAGCAAAAAGGATTTAAATTGGACTAGCATTCATTTAACTTTCTATCTGAGATCAGTGAACATAATGGGAAAATCTGAATGCAGCCTTGAAGGCAAAAAGAAATACAAACTTCCTGTAGGTTTCCATCTTCTTGGGCACTGCATATTGGCTTTTGTGTTGGGAGAAGTATTGTGTTCTGCTCTGATGAGGCTTTTGTGATGCTTATAGAACTTTTAATAGAAACGTGAGGGTGGATAATGCCTGGTCTTTATTAGTTCTTGTCACTTTGTGGCTTTGAAAGGCTTGTTATCTGTTATCACAAAAAGGAAATGGCTACTGCTATGTTTGGCACTGCAGAAATGCAGAATGCAGCCCTTTTTCCTGTGTAACTATTGAAAACCATTTTATAATCTTTGGGGGATATAAATCTAGACCCTATTTGAACCCAAGATTACTTCAATAAAAAATAGTATAAAATTAAATTATTTTAATATAGTGTAAAAGCCAGTAGACTTTGTATGAGCTAATATTTATTCTTTTAAAATTCCCTCCAAATAAGCAACAGAGCCTACCAGGAAACCATGCCTAAGTACTAAGGATGGGATAAATGTCAATAAAATGTGTACTTGGAAATAAGGTTGGTTTGGTTGTAAGAGTAAAACTGGTTATGGTGGCAGCAGAACTTGTGTCCCTGCTTTGACTGGAGCATGACACAAACTTTCTAGAAAATACCCACCTACATCTTAGCTTACTGCCTGCCTTGAAAATCACCCTGATCATCCTGACATGACTATATCCAGGCCTAAAAAAATGATCCTAAGTGATCCTGAAGTGCTGAACTTGGTTCAGAGCTGCAACGAGTGGGACATGCCCCTTCAAGAAGTAAAGACCAGAGAAGGAAAAACAAAAAAAACTCCTGTCATCCACAGACATTGCTGATATAAAATAAACTGTTTCCTTGGCAGGTCATCCAGTGAAGGAGGAATTTAAAGATCCATGTCACAGGGGAAGCCAGCATAAACCTGAATGAAACTCCTGTGTGTGGCAGTAAATTCCAGGGTTTGAGTCCTTATAGCCAGTGACAAGATCTCAGGAAGGTAAGCATTAAATAATTTCCCTGCTCTCTTGGTTTTTGAGGTTTTTCTGCCTTTGCAGGGGGCAGTTACACTGTTATCTCTTGGTTTTCATTTGTCTGTGCACATGAGAGATTCCCACCAGAGTTCTTTAATCATTTCCTAAACTTAAACCACAACTTCTCACTGAGGCAGATTTTCTCATATTAATGGTTGCATTTTAAGCTGTTGCATGATTTAACTATTACACATAGTTTAAAGCTGTGTCCTTTTGAAAAAAGAGAATGATGGAGTAAGAACTCTCCTGTAACAAAAGGAAATAATACCTAGTGTACACTTAAAGTGCATTTATAGTAAGTAAAGTAATTGAACCAGAAGGATGTTTTCATTGTCTTAAACTCTCCTAGGGTTAATTTAGTGAGTGGCAATAATCTGTTATTTTCATTTGAGGGCTTGATCACTTGACTATGTTAGTCTGTTGATCCACTGTAATACTTTGAAGCTATATATATTTAATTATTTAGCTAAAATTGCAGCGTTTGCTTGCAAGGTTTGCTTGGTTTTTTTGTTATTTGCTTGACATAATTGATTTCATTATATTGATTTAAAAAAGAGGTGCATCTTTTCACTAATTGATATCATGCTTTAATTCAATATAGAACTCTTGGGTTTCGATGGTAATTTTTAAATTTTTAATTTTTTAAATTTTTATTTTTCTATCTTGATATAAGAAAGTAAAACTGACAGTCCATTTGTCATTTCTGGAACCCAAGGTATAAGATATGTAATAATGAAGAGATACTCTAGAAAAGCAAATCCAGAAAACTAGGTCTGAAACTGAGGTAAAGCAGGAGGGTAAAAGGTGCCTTTTTGTCACCATTTAGTTGTTAGGATATGTATTTTTCCCATGGTGATGCTTTTTTTTTTTTTTTTTTAACAAAGTAGGACAAAAATATCAGGATCTCAATAGCTAAATTTTGTCACTGTTTAATATTTTGATTTTGTATAAACACACATAAGAACTCAAACCATCCTTGGGTTTTTTTCCCTCTTTCACGGGGAGGTAGGTAGGTTGCTGTAGGAGGATAGGTAGGTAGGATACAGGACAGTGGAGAACACTGTCTGATCTTGTGATCTGTGTTTTTCCTAGTCCTGATTGCCTTGCAATCTTGTAAAGAAAATTTTTTAACTGTTCTCTTCAATCTGATGGATTTACCAAAGCTGGGCTGTCTGAGATCTCACTTGCCTTAAAACAAATGGGCACATATTTAGATTTACTCATCAAGCGAAACTTAGCTAGTTTGCTTTTTTTTTGGTGGTTGAAATAGGAGATTTTTTCCCTCTTTTAAGCCCTGTGCAGTGTCTTCCTGTGTTACTCAGCTCCCATGCCTGTTGAGAATGTGTGTGCAGCTCAGGGTGTTGGCTTCAAGCTTCCTGAGGCTCTTCTCAAATAAAAAGGCTGTTCACTGCCTTATTTCTGAGGCAAAAACCTCAGAAACATGTCCAGGGCTGTTTGCTTGTGAATATGAATCCAGAGCCTTCACTGAGGAGGCCTAGTAACTGGGATTACACTGCACTGACAAACCCAGGGCTGAATGGACTTCACTGCTTGCTCTGCAGGAGAAGTCATTGCTTTGGGATTGGCATGAGATGTGAGAAAGTACAAAGAGAAAAAAAACCTCTCAAAGTTGTGCATGCTTTGTGGACAGATGCTGCTTGTGTCTGAGCTCTCAAGCCAGCACCTTTCAGGTTGTCTTAAGGAAGTTTGGAAGCAACTCTGGAAACAAATATTTTCCTGCACAGAGAGTTTACATTTTCAGTAAACGTGTCCAGGACACTGAACTGCTTTTTGTTAGTAGTAAGGGTTTTGATTGCTTCAATGACCTGCAGAGGCTGTGAACTGGCAGCTCCCATTATTCTCCTTCCATGAACCACTGGGCTCTGTGCACCTCTGGGGCTGTTAAAAGAGCAGCTGAACTTGTACTTGTTTCCTGCCCTCTGAAAATGAAATGTCTTCTGAGTCTTTTAAGTGTCTGAAAATCACTGGGCCATCAGGAAAGGCTAAGCTAAGCTGTCCTTAGTTAGTCAAAGCCAACAAAATCTCCTGATCCTGGGTAGCTGACCCATAACTGAAAGTTTGACACCAGGGAGTGCAGAATGGACCCTTTTAGAATACCAAGAGAAAGATGAAAAATAAGTGAAGAATACATATAATAGTTAACACAGAAACCAACCAGACATTCGACTTCTTGCAAGTACAGCCTACACAGGGATTTCTATGCAGTAGAGAAAACTGCAGATGAATCCTTGGTTGTCATTTTCAATCCCATTTGCTGTCCTCCCCTGCCAACAAGAAGATCAGAGCATACCCAGAATAACTGATTTAACTCACACAACTCCACAGGACACAAGCTTACGAGGACTGGGCAATGTGGAACAACCAGAATTCCTTCCATGGCTAAGGTGAGAGGGGAAAAATCAATCCCCAAGCAAAGGAACACTTCCTTTTGATTTTTAGTTTCTTATTGAATCACAGAATCTCTCAATCCACCTACCAATTTGGAAAGTGGAGGCCAAGCAAGCCACTCTTGTTTTTTTCTTCCCAGCAGTTACCAAGTTCCACTTGCTGGTCTGGCACTTAAAGATATTTCTAAAAGACAGCTTTGTTTTTCTAGGAAAAAGAAAAATCTATATTTTGAAGTAAAGGAAGGAGCTCTCCTGCACCTTAATGCAACTCTGAAACAGGAGGATGTTGTGGTAAGCATGATTTTTTTTTTCTTTCAGAATTTCTCTATTTTTTCCTGATGCTCACGTCCGAATTCTCCTATTTAAAGTACAAATTAAAGGAATGAGAATTGATTTTTTTTTCCTCATTGAAAAAGAGGATTTTTTTTTCCTCATTGAAAAAGAGATGCCAGTAGCATGTTGTTTTATATATTCATATTAGTGGGAATCAGGCTCTTACCCGTGCTAGCCAAAAAATTTGACACAGGTGCCCTCTTGAGGAGGAGAAATAATTACAAAGGAATTTTGCTGGCTTTTGGCATCTTTTTAGTCCAGTTTAGCAATTACTTGGTGTGGCCAGGAGGTGCTGCCTGGGTTCTGGGAAAGGAAGAGCTTTATTGCAATAAGCTTCTGCTGAGCAATGCTCTGTGTGATGTATTTGAGTCTTTTGTTTTCTCTGTGCTCAATTTTGCCCAGAGAGCTGGGAGGTGAAACCTGGTCCCTAAAGAGAAATATTTTGAGCCAATCAGTATTTCTAGATTATCTTTCAATGGAACAGCTCAACCTTTGATGAAAGCAAAAACCTTCAAATTGAAGAAATGAAAAGAAACAGCCCTCCCAAATATCCCTCTTCCCTGATGCTTTCACTTGCTTATTTTTTGAAGGTAGGATGTTTTTCTCATCTTCCATTTTTAGGAAAACAGCAAAGCTAATAGAGAATATTCTATTGGCATAAGGCCTTTTCTGCAAGATCTATGTTAGGAAATAGATTTTCTGTCTTCTCATGTGAAGGAAAAAGTACTGTTTTCATTGTGTTGCCTGTTATCCTGGGTGCTCTGTACACATCTGAAGCACAAGGCATCAAAATCCTGCTTTTACAGTGCATAAAGCAGTGGAGAGAATGGGGAGGGAGGGGGATTGGCCTGGCACAAAGGTCAGTTAATGTCTGCACTCTCCCACCACAGAACACAGCACGCTGGAAATCATTTATGCATCTGCTATGAAATACCGGAAGAAGGAAAGAACCTGAGTTGGAGGTGCCTTATCAGACATCCACAGGATCAGCTGTCACAAATTGAGGCTCACCAGTACAAAAGAGCCAATTAGGAAAGTGAGACCAGGTTTGGAAAGGAGAGAGAAAGCTTGAACCGCTCACAAAGGGGCAGACCCCATGGCAAAAGTCATGTCCTCACTGAAAAATTCTGAAAATATTTGAAGTCAACCAGTCAGACAGTGCCTGCTGTCAGTGCAGAACCAAAACAAAGAATCTTTTCCTAACTGCTGTGGAATTGGGTGAGTGTAACAGGTAAGCTCTGTGTGCCCTTGTTTGTAGAGGGAGTTGGGAGGTGCCACGGTGGTGTCTCAGCAGAAATTTCTGCCTGATAAAAACTGTGTTCATGAAGATGTATCCTCTCCTCCTAGAGTGTGAAACTGAAATTGATTGCTGCCACACTGTGCAATAAGTTTCATACTCCTCTGTCTCTTCATCTGTGCATGCTAAATGCAAGGCTGACACGTGAAAAGTGTTGGGGATTTGGTTTAGGTTGGCTGTGGCTTTCCCTGAGCTAATGGAAAAAGCTTCCCATGGGATTTCTACTCTGAGCACCAGTACCAGAGCTGAAAGGAACTGGGTGAAAAAATCAGTGTGAGAAAATGTGTGTTAGTCTCGGGTTAGATGCATGTCTGCCCTGGCTCACCTAGAATCCGTTCTGGGTTCACAGCCACAGCTGCATCCACAGGCAGCAAAGCTTTTTTCTCTGAAATGGAGATCCGTGAATTTTCTTAAATTGAGACCTTTGTGTGTGCAAAGAGCCTGGCCTGATCACCCCTGGAATTCATTGTAGTGGACACAGACCTCAGGGAGTATTGGTGCTTAGAGGGAGTGGGACTTGAGGTATGGCAGCCACTGCTGTGAGTTACTTGTTCTTATTGGGGTGAATTTTTAATTCTCCTGCCTCATTGGTTAGAAAAGAAAGAATATTGTGCAGAAAGGCTGGGGAGGCTGAAACAGTGGCAATGCCCCGGTGCAATAATTTCTCTAAGTGTCTTAATTGGTCACATGGTGTGCTGTCTCCTATTTGTGCCCAGTGACTTCAGCTCCACGCCCCCAGCAGAGAGGAATATCCCTTTGGCCTAAGTAGCCAAGGGGGTGAGCTCCTAGAGCCTTGTGGGTTGGTTCTGATCTGGGTTTGGCTGGTATTCATATTCCTTCCAAGCTGTTCCCCAGCTTTGTCAAAATGTAGGGATTTTATTCACCTTTCTCCTTCTTAAAGTTTTCTCCAAAATATTTTGACTAAAAATAAAATGAGAATTACACCTTCAGTCACCTTTTTGACACCAGTTTTTAGGTAAGGAAAGATGCAATTCTTCAGACTTTTATTTACATGTTGGTCATCATTATATCTGGTGTGGCATTTCCAATTCCACAGAGAGTACAGAAATTTACCTGGAACAGAACAAAGCTCTGAGTGTGGATTCTGGGCTGGAGAAAATGTGGACTGTGGTCATGATATCCTGGATAATGATGTATGTCAAGGGTAAGAAGATATACACATATATATATAATTTCTTTTTCTGGAAATAAGGTGTATTATTGATTTTACAAAATCACAAGTCTCTCAGGTGGATTTCTGGCATTGTCTATATAGTTATTGACACGTCTTTCCCATTTTTTTCCAGCTGTACTTTCTGGGACCTGCCTCCCATGCTGGGAGGTTTTTTCCTTTCTTCTACAGCTCTCTATGCAAAGAAAGATTTCCTGTGTTGTTCTCTCCTCTGAAATGTCTTCTGGCTCATTTCTAGTCCACTCTCTCTGCTCTTCAGCTTACTCTGAGACAGCTGAGAACACTCTCAGTGGGATGAGCTCAAGGTGGGGAATGCACAGGAAGCAGAAATGATGTCAGTGTCAAACTCACTCTTCTATAAACAGAAACCAAAAGAAGTTGTGATGTTTTACCCAATTCTGGGATATTTTGAAAGCTTATTTTGCCTACAGCCTTTTAACAGTGCTGTGTCCCTCTCCCCTTTTCCAAGTATTTGTGTAGATTTCCCTTTTTGAAAAGACTTCTCTCTCAGGCCATAAAATTTGGTACCAAATGCCAAGGGGAAGATGGTTACACCTGTATCTGTTTCTGTGGTGACTGAGGCTCATCCCAAGAGCACTGCTGATCTCTGCCATCTTTTTCATACTTGGACATGAGTGTAACGTTTTCGAGTGTCAAAACAGACACAGAGACCGAGTGAAAATTTATCTCCTTGTCACTTTGCAAGGGCTCTGATTGTTTATCAGTTCTGAAGGGCTGCAGTGGCTGCTGCTGTGGGAGCCTTTCAATCACAGGCAGCCTGATTTTGGATTCTCGTTGAAATAAATGTGTAAGCCACAACTGAGAGAACCAGCTGCTTTAAGGGCACCCATTCCAAGCAGTATAGATGTCTTTCTGGGTGGGGGAAGGGGATGTGGAGAGGCTCAGGGAGAGCACTGTATGAGCCTGTGTTTTGGGCTCCAGTGAGCCAATTCGGACTGCAGATATTTTTGGCACCACCCTTGAGCAGGCAGCACGCTGTACAACTGCACATCAACACCATGCTTCTGCTGTGGGTTGGTGTAGCTATGTTTCCACCTCCTGGCAGCTACAAGGAATAGCTGTGGAGAGACTAAGGAGAATTGTCTTGGTTTTGCAAGGCTCTACAAGATGAAATAGGAATTTTAAAGAGGCAGTTCTCTTGAGCTCAGGGGGATTTTTAACTCCTAGTACTTCAGCATTCTATGCTATAAGATAATGCATAAGCATAGAAGCTGCTTCCAAATAACCTGCTTTGCAACAACTGTGAATATGAGCCTTTGAGCTGAAAGGTCATAAAAACAAGGTGCTTGCAGCAGGTCTGTGAGTAATAAGACACCAGAGAGACATTTTACATCGAGAGAGGGAGCATCAGTGTATATCCATGGTAACTGGGGACGTGAACACACCTAGTGCAACTCCAGATCTGAATACCTATGCATTCTGTCTGTTAGGAACAACAGTTGGTACAGAGGCACATACTGTTATGGAAGACACAATAAGATAACTAGGAATTCTGTGAGGTGAGTGGCCTTGAGTTAAAAGAAAATGCTAATTTTTTGTCACAAATAAGCATTTTAGGTGGCTCACCACCTAAAGAATCACCAGCAAAGGAATTGGCAAAAGCAGGTTTAAAATTAAAGTGAAAGCATGACAAAAGGCGTTGGCAAAGCTCACTCTGCTGCTTACTAGATGGTTAAAGCACAGAGAAAAATCGTGCTAAAATGTAAAATCAATCAATCTAAAACTAAAATCAACCACAAATTATCTACATTGAGGCTGAGGAAGGAAAAAGTGTAAGGATGGGAAAAGGTAAGGATAAAAATGAATAAGGAAAGCCTCCCATTGGATCACAAGGTTCAGAGAGGACTGCCTTGCCAAAGTTAGCTTTGGACTTGGCCAACAGCTTAGGTCTAAACTCAGGTTGTTATTTGGGCAAGAAAAATAAGTTTCCAAAGTTGGAAAAACAGAAAACTTCCAAAAACCAGAAGCTTGTTAGACAGCAGTAGTTCCTGGGACCAGACAGCCTTTCTGATAAGCTCAGGAGCTCAACCCAGATGCTGTTCATCAAGGCCAAGGCCTAATGATTATTTTGATGTCATAGCATGGCCCAAGGAGAGGGGGGAGGCATTCTGTGAGTGTCCTTCAGTAGTAAGAAATTCCATCCTTGGCTGGGTTCTGGTTGGTGAATTGATGCTGATATCAAAGTGTGAAGAACTCGTGAGCTGTCATTGTCCATTTTGGGATCCACTGAGGCAGGAGCCTCTGGAGCCCAGAGTGTACCTCTGAAGGCCTTTTAAAGAAACACTTCCTTTATTCCTTTATGCCAGTCTAGTCTCTGTTTCTAGGTAGCCATTTAAGGCATCAGACCCCATATATGTACATAGCCCGTGCAGGCCTGAGGGCAGGGCTGGCAAGAAGGCTGCTGTCTGTGGCATGAATGCATTCTGCAAAGTCCTTATGGTGGGGAGCTAGAGGCTTCCTGAGTCTCTGTCTGAAACTTCTGCATTCTCTGTGCTATATGACTTTTTTTTTTTTTTATTAATCTTACTTCCTCTTCTCTCATTTGTTTCCCAGTGCTGCGCCTCGACTTTTCACACAGTGCCTTTGGACATTGAATAAGGAGACAATGATGAGCATGTTCTCCTGGGCTGGAGAAGCTCTGCCTCCCCATCCTCAGGAGCTTCCCCTCTGGGCTGTATTTTAAGCCACAATTGCAAGATGAGAAAATGAAGATCTTTTATCAGCAATGCCCAGAGTCCCATGAAGCATTAACATTTGTGGGAGATGACCTGAATTTATATCATATTTTTCACCTGCAGACCACTGATCTACAAAATAGGGGGGGAAGTTTGGTTAGAAGAAACCTGAATAAGGACATGTTGTAGCACTTCTCCCAGCAACTCCCCTCTCCTGCTTCATCCTGCCTCAAACTGAGCTTAAAATCTGCCAGAAGTGCTGGTAACCAGAAAAGAAACGAGGTGAGAAGTTTGTCAGTGTGAGACTGACACAGAGCTTTAGGTGTTCACAACCTCATGAGAATCTGTGACAGCAAAGAAACCTATATGGTGAGGAAGGCAAAAGGACAAGCATCCCCTTTGGTGTATTACCCTGCACCAAAAGAGTGTAGGCAGTGATAAATGGCATCCTGGCTCTGGTGTCATGACTTTATTTGGCATTTGAGAGGTGGGATGTGTAGATTTTCCAATATAGGTGTGGGTTTCTATTTTAGGTACGTTATACAATTTATTCCACTCGTAAAAAAAAAAACCCCATAGAAAGGGAAATGAAAGAAAACTACTGAGCTTCCTCCTTTGCCATACAAGAAATACATTCTTTGGTATGTATTTAATATTTGTAAATGTTGATCTAGCTGCTCTATAAACACAGGAGACTATTTTTTTCCTTTCTTAAATGTATAAATAAGTAAAATACATATCTTCTTCTGTGTGATGACTCCCATGAGAGCTGAGAATGCAGCTCCTTGAGGCCAGAGAAGCTGTCTCTCAGCTGATGGGGGTTCCTGAGGCTTCTTGCAGGATCTTCACAGCTGTCCATGGAATGGGGAAGTTGTAGATTTCAGAGAAAACTCTGTTCCCTGAAGTGTGAAGAAGAAGGAGCAGTGAAGAGCTGAAGGAGAGAGGCTAAGTAAGTGCTGTGTCTCTACCCCTGCTTAGCACTGCCTAAATCATGGTACCCGAGATGACCTCAAGCCTAAATCAGGTTCCTTCCTCCTACAGGTGAGGAAGGACTACCTAGGGTTTTATTTCTGCTATATGCCAGGTCTTGCCCTATTTCTGTTCTTCTTAAAGCAGGAATTACTTGAGTTTTGTAGCTTCTTAATGTGCAGTTCAGGATGTGTGGTGCAATTCCATCGTGTTTGGCTGAGGAGTGGGAGGCCAGGACCTCTGACTGACTGAAAGATGGGGAGGAAACTTTCATCTGGGGAGCCTGAGATATGTCCTGCTTCTTACCAGAGTGTTTTAGGAGTTAAATATCAAGCTATAAACCATCTTCATCTCTAAATACTCGTATGGGAGAGTTTTCTCTGGTTATCCATAGCCCTGAAAGCAGTAATTGCACTTGTGGATTGCTAATTCCCAGGTTTTTTTTCCTGGGAAATCAGTAACAAAATGCAGTTGGCCCACAAGGGGCAGGAGTGAAAGTAGTTAAGATCATGAACATATGTGTGTGGAGGATAGATTTGTCTGCTGCAGTACTGGGATCGAGTGAGAAGCTCCTGAGGTTAATGACCTACAAGTGATAAGGAGGTTCTCTAGGGCCAGGAGTAGAAGTTGCTGAGCGTGGCCCTGTTGGCCCAGAGCAATCAGCTACAGTTAAAAAAGAAATAAATTTTCTCGATCTTGTGGTATAATTGCCTCTGGATATTTTAACATGAAAGTGTCAGGTTTTACAAGCTTCCTTATCAGCTGGGCTTTCCCCTGTCTGTTTGCTGACATTGGTGACAGCCACAGATGGTTTTTACCTGGGAAAGTCAAGGTGTGAAGTAAAAGAACTGGGTTTTTTTTTCCCCCATAAAATGGAAAATGTTAAGCAAATGTCTTCTCTTTTTTCTGAAAGGAAGAGAATGAACTACCGGGGGTGGTGCTGTTCTCATTCATCCTTTGCTTGTACTGCCTCTTCCCAATGCTGGATTTCAGTGCTCTTTGAGGGGACTGCAAGAGCTACAGATGTGAGGAGTATGCCTTGGCTTGTGCAACAACTTCCTGGGATTAAGCCATTTTCCAGATGAACTAGTGATAAAAAGGTCAATATATCTGAGAAGAGGAGAGATGCCCAACTGCTTTCTGGAATTACAGCTAATATGTATGGCAATTTTTGTTCCCCCTGGGAAAAATCCACACTTTGTAAAGTTAATGTTACTCTAAATAATGGTATCTTGATGAATTCAATAGAGAGACACCACAAATCCCTGCCTTGCTGAGGAGGAAATTTCAAACCTATTTACCTTTAGGCATATTTACTGAAACACTGTAATTTTACAGTGGTTTTCTATAACTTGCTTGTGATTGTTTTGTTAGGCTAATTCTCTCTTTCAGAAAGCCTTTCACCCTCTGTTTCCTGGTTTGTAGAGGAAGCTTTGTAGTTTGGAACTGAATGAAACCAGCTCACAAACTGGATGGGCTGAATTTCAAATCATCTCTGGCTTCGACCGATGCCAGCAACTGTGAGACAAGCAGGGAGTCTGAGAAGAAAATGCACTATGGAGGTGCAGATCCCTCAGCCCCTGACAGTGCTAACAGTCTTCTGCTGTGCTAGTACAGAAATTCAGGGCTCAGTTTTCAGGGCCAGGATATCTTTTAGAGAGTAAGAAAATACCAGGAGGCTCTAAAGGCAAAGCAAAGCTTCATTACCCAGGAGCATTGTCAGGGGCCATCCACAGATGGGTAAGAACAGAGAAAGAACACAGCCTCTCCTCTCCCCCCAGAGCTTCTCAGTTTGAGCTTTGGGATTATCTACCTCTGCTGCCCCTTTTGATATGTTTTGCCTTCCTCCCAGGGCATTCAAAGTCCTGCTATATTTTGTTGCTTCATTTTCAGTGAAGGGACTTGAGGAATTCCCAGTAGAGGACCACTGCTAGGGAGAAATGGGAGCAGAAGAGGCTGACCTGGGGATGTTGAAAGTACAGCAAGAACAGCATCTCTCACTTAGAAAAGCTTCATCCTGTTGAGCTGGCTGCTGTGTGGTCTTGGTGATGAGGTGGAAATGTCAAATGCTGCACAGAAGACGCTGCTGCTGCTCTGACTGCCAAAAATGTGGTTTGGATTTTAAATAACATAGCTTTGATTTGCAGAGCAGTTACCTTCTCCTTACGAGAAGAAACAAGACAATTGACACAAGAAGGGCAACCACTTCTTGCTGTCCCTTCCACCTTCCAGCCCTTCCTTACTCAAAGACACAGGTCTTAGAACAGACTTCTAAGGCAGGGTGTTTTGTACCCTTTAAAATGTGCTTCCACTTCAAACAGAACCATATTTTGTTGAGTTAAACAAGGGAATGGCTCTGTGACATACTGGTTATCCTTTAAAAAGTTGTGGTGACAACTGATGCACTGATGGATGCCTGACCTTTTCCTTTTTCAGGTTGTGTTAGCAAATATTTTAATCATGTTGGACTTTGCTTTTATTTGTCTGATTTTAAGTTGGTGCTTTTCATAGCTCAAGGCTTGTGGCTCATGTTTGATGTGCAACAGCAGACAGCTAAGGTTGTGACTTGTTCTTCATGTCACAAAGCAGGTTGTTTCCCTCAATTTAACTCTGCCACATCCTCTTCATGGCAGTGTACAACCACAGGGTTTTTTCACTCATCTCTTTCGGAGGGGGTGGAGGCTTTATCTGTCTGTGAGACAAATCAGCTGCACGTTAGGATCTCAGAAGCAACAATGAAGAGCAACTCATGAAGAGCAACGTAGAGCTGAGCACAGGGACTACCTGGGATGGGATCTCCTGAACTGAGATAGTTCTCACTTTGCAGTTATATCTGGGCCCTTTGTGGGGACAGAGAGGGAGGGCAGCTCTGGGTACATCTCTGCAGTTCCTTGGTGTGCAGGAGCTGCCTCGGGATCAGCCATCAGGACTGGGATCCCCATGGGAGCAGCTGCGTGTGCCGACGCCTCTCTGCTCACCCCAGAATGAGAACAGGAACACCTGGAACTGCTGGAACTGCTGCTGCTCCCCTCCCAAGCTCCAGGGGTGAGGAGGGCTCCTCTCGAGGCTGAGAACTGAGTAAATCTCCCCCAGCCTCAGCACTCCTTGGGATGAATCCAAGCGGGAGCAGTGCCATTCCCTGGCTGGAAGAGTGACACCCAAATCTCACAGTCTCGTGCTGGAAGAGTGACACCCAAATCTCACAGTCTCGTGCCAGCCACCACCACCGAGGCTGAGTAAAAATTTTCATTTATTTTAACGCAGCTATTGAGGCATTTTAATTCCATCAAAGGAAATAATGCGAGGCGAGCCACGAGTATTCGTTTGCTGCTTTTAAATGGGTTTGATTAATCTGCGCTTGGTTGTTCCTTTTTTGGATTTTACTGTGAGAGTTCCTTCCTCGCTCAGAGGCACAACTATTCAAGGGTTGTGAATTTTAAAAATTGCAGATTAAATTCTGCATTTCGCACATGAATATTTGAACAGAGTAATATACTCTGTTCTTTCTGTAAGGTCCCATTTTTAATCATTAATGCCTGTTCTTTTGAGCAAATAAATCCCATATATGAGATTTGTATGCATTTAAAAAAAAAAAAGGTAGTTCTCTGGGACAAATTCCAATATGACAATATTCTGTTATGAATATTTATGGACTCATCAAAATTGGTGAATACTGAATTTGCTGATAGAAATTGTGGAAGGTTTGTTTTTTCTTTTACTTTCCTTTTGAAAGAGACTAAGAAATTCTTTGCAAATTGGGTCAAGTTCAGTACATAATTCTGGTCAAAATGTATCTTTTTTTTTGTTAAAAAAAATTCATCTTTTAAAATTTCAAACCTTTTGAATTGAAAGCAACTTTTGCATGCATAATGTATCCAAATTGAAAAAAAAAATCCCAATACTTCTAACTGCATTGAATAAAATGAAACAAAGCAAAATACTTCCTTTATGGCAAAGAATTCACATGAATGAAGATGAAATTTGGGATGTTTTTAATGTAAGACTTACATTGCCTATTGCACATTAGTAGCAGAATACAGCTCAATGGGGTTGTATTGGCATTTTTACCAGGTTGTAATGAAAGCTTTTCATCCAGATGCACCACAATTCTTTGTTCGAGTTGTGAGGAGAACAGTTCTTTGAGGAAAACAATTCTGTTGAGGGTGATGAGGCCCTGGCACAGGTGGAACAGAGAAGTTGTGGATGTCCCATCCCTGGAAGCATTTAAGGCCAGGTTGGATGGGGCTCTGAGCAACCTGCTCTGGTGGAAGTGTCCCTGTCCATGGCAGGGGGCTGGAACTGGAAGATCTATAAGGTTTCTCCCAACCTGAACCAGTCTGTGATTCAGTGACTTGAATGTGGGCATGTATCACTCCGTTTTAAGGAAAATACCATCTCTTGCATTTGGCTCGTGCCTGTGGCAGCTTTTGTTCTTCCTGTGCCACACGTGTGGCAGTGGTTTCCTCTGAAAGCACGAAACAAGCTCACACGATTTTGATCCCTTGCAATAGGAGGATTGCTCATTTTGTTCTGCTCCAAAAGGGGAGTTACTC
This sequence comes from Vireo altiloquus, assembly GCA_013396875.1. NCBI lineage: Eukaryota > Metazoa > Chordata > Aves > Passeriformes > Vireonidae > Vireo > Vireo altiloquus. The sequence goes on along the minus strand of VZRF01011149.1, from coordinate 398,793 downwards.
TTCAAGAAATTATAAGCATGCAAAGGTTAGGAATAATTTCTTTGCAAATAGTTGATGAGATCTAGATCCTTAGTGGTACCAGAGATGCAGGATTTAAAAAAACCTGCTTCTAAACAGTAGCTTGGGCGGGGGGGGGATGTTATTTTCAACCCTGTGTTTGCCTTACTTTCTTCAGTACAAGAATGACACTTGACATGGGGTCTTGTTTAGAACTTCTGTTTGCAAAGGAAACAGATGTTTTATTTTATGTTCTCTTTGAAGGGATGAGAACAACACTTTGTGACTACATGCTTTGCCTTCACTTTCTGCAGTGCTGGTTCCTTCTTCTAATGATGGCTTGGAAATGGGCACTTGTGGCTGTACTCCTTTTCTTGCCAGTCAATCTGGTTGAAGGTAAGTGAGAAAGATCCAAAACTACATGTGGCACTGTTTGGTACTCTGAATTTCCAACTTGCCAGGACACTGAAATTTCATACTACACCAGAGCAAACTTTGCCTACTGTTTAGTGGGAAAAGAGTAATGTCACCTCAGCTAGCAAAATAATTGTGTGCCTTGCAGAGTGACACAGAATGATAAATCTGATAGGAATCCAACAGTGGCCATCTGTTCACCTGGGACAATAGCAGGAGAGCTAGGATTTCTGGAATTAAAGGGATCCACAAATGTCCCTTACTGAACTGTCCCTCCAAGTGATCTTTTAACTGTGTATGCCACAGGTGTATGCTTCACAGCTATCCTGGGTTTTACTGGCACTTGAAGCAAGGCACCTAATTCAGGAACACAAGAAATTTTTAAAAAAGTGAATTTTGCCCTCCCCTTTTTCAAATTTTTCAAAGCTTGTATTAAAATTTGATAGAAATTTGTTGCCTAAAAAAAAAGGTGGAGGACTTGCAGCTCATCAGCATCACTGTCCACAGCAAAAAGGCACCATCTCCACTGCACTTCCAACCTTCAGGAAGGTGGATCTGGGAGTTGAATACCAAAATGTGCCCCAAGGCTGCCAGTATAGTCAGGAAGTATATTTTTAAGAGCGATGAAGCCAAGAGTTTCCTGTGCTTTCATGATGGCTGTAGCATCTTTTTAAGGGCTTTTTTTGTTCATCTTATGCAGCTCACACCAGGGTGAGTGTAGAGGCTGGCCATGAAGCTGTGCTGAGCTGCCCCAACATCTCCAAGGTGCCTTTGCTGCTGGTGGCATGGAGGAGGATTTGCAGCAGTTACTGTTTGTTGTCCTATAGAAGTGATCGCAATGAGACAAGAAAGCTGAACTGCAGCGAGAGGATCACGTGGAAATATTCACCTGTCAGTGACCCTGCACTTCGTATTTACCCTGTGCACCTCAGGGATGAGGGAGATTACACCTGTGAAATTGCCAACAGTGGAGGGAATTTTCGTTTTTTCTCTTCTCTGACTGTGATAGGTAAGACTGCACCACTAAACCAAAAATTAAATTAGTCTATTTGCAACATAGGCAGGAACAAAAGAATATTAGGAAGCACAAGTCACATCGAGCCACCTTTTTCATATAATCAGGTAAACTATATCTAGGTTTGCACAAGTTTAAAAAAAAAAAAAACCACAAGAAGATTTTATGTTTTGGCCATATTAGTTAAGACATCTCAATATAACTAAATATTTTGGGAAATGAATTCTGGAACTCTATAATTGCTATTATTTTAGTCACTTGATTTTTTTTTTTTTGGTTGGATTTTTTTAGTTGGTTTTTGGTTTTAGTTTGTTTTGGTTTTTGTCTTCTTGTTGCTCCCTGCAGAATCTTGCCTTTCTGATAAGGGCTTAGGTGTTGTGTGAGCCTTTTCCCTGTTTTGCCCAATGCAGAATATGAGTTGTTGCACTTCACAGAGAACAGTTTTGCCCAATTCCTCTTTTATTTCCCTGCTATCAAATTTTGTACAGAATTTTGGATTCTAGGTATCCAAACTCCTAAATATTGTACCTGAAACATCAGCAATCTGCCCTTTTGTCAGTCCAGTTGTAAATTTTTATTTAATCCACCCCTCTCTGTCACCCCATCTCCTATTAATCTGTCATCACCTTTAGGAAAACAGGAGGAAGCAGCACTTTGGATGTAGCCAGGTAGTTTTTGAGGTGTCCACCTTGGACTTTTTGATGTACTGTATTTCCTTAAAGATGTGCTAATATTTCAAATTATTTTAAAATCTCACGAATCGTTCATACAAATTAAAAAATACCACTTATTTTTCACTTTCTCAGTTGGTGATTTTATACTCAAAATGAAATAGAAAATCTGATCGAAATGATGGCTTTTTAAAATTTCTTCTCTAGTCCCTCCTACGGTGACCCTGATCCAAGACAAGAGCAGGGTGGCTGTCTGTCAAGCATCTGCAGGAAAGCCAGCTGCTGACATCTCCTGGATCCCTGCAAGCAATCACAGCTCTGAGGAAGAATTCCATCACCCCAATGGAACAGTGACAAGAGTGAGCTACTTTGGCTGGACCAAGAGCTCCTTTCCCTCTGTCACCTGCCTGGTCACCCACCCAGCCATGAACCAGACTCTGCTCATGGATCTGACATGTAAATAATGTTATTTTGTGCTTGCTCTTCATCATACCTTGGGCTCCTCTGTGCTGCTCTGTGCAGCTGTTCCCACTAAATTCCAGGGCCCTGGAGCTGGGTTAGTGTTGTTATAAGGTGAAGTCCTAGGGCACGTTGAGAGAGGAATTAATAATTTTGAGTTAGTTGAAACCAAATGCTTTGTGGCACTGTATGGAGGCGCTTTCAGCATGTTTTTCTTTCAATTCCTGTTCTGTTTTACAAGAATTCCTCATTCTGCTTTCAGTGGGTTCACCTTGGCTGGCTACCAGGTGCCCTCCAAGCTGCTCTATTGCTCCTCCTCTTCAACGAGACAGAGAAAAACACAATGGAAATCTCATGGGTCAAGGTAAAGACAGGGAGAGATCACTCACCCATTACTATAATGGGCAAAAGAGACTTGAGAGAAAGTAATTTCTTGCCACTCAAATCAGAGTAGGATAGCAAGAAACAAGAACAAATCTAAAAGCACCTTCCTCACAATGTTTTGTCCAGCTTTTCCACAGTAGTGAGGGTCTGGAGAAAATTTCCTTGGAGAATGTGTGTGACTTTCCTGTGTTCCAAAGGTAGTAAAGGGTAAATTCAGCTTCTTCTCTGGCTGTGCTGGACTTGTTGGAAGTCTATTGCAGTAGGATTTGTAAGAACAGCTAAATAAGTGCTCATATCACCAAAATACCTCAGCAGGGGCACTAAAGACAGAAGTCAGCATAGATTAGTCATTAATAACAGCATTTGGCAGGAATGGATGCTCAGTTCTGTTCAATGTCCTCAATTCTGTTCAAGGTCCTCAATTCAGGGCTAATTGCACTTGAGGAAAAGGAGAGTGTAATGGCAGATGAGTTGAAAATGAAAAAGTGTTTGTACACACAAATGCTTGGAGGTGTGAGGCAGCTTCTTCTTGCTGGCTGGCATCCAGACATCTCATCTGTTTCTCTCTGCTTTGTTTGGAAGCTGAGGGTTAGCTTTTTGCTCCAGTCAAGGTGGGCAGTAAGATCACAAATCCGTGGATATTGACATCTAGCTCTGTAACTTGCTCTCTTTTCTCATCTCTCAGACACTTCCCACAACCTTCTCTACATCCTGACAGGAGCAGCTGCAGGTGTCGCTGCTGTCACTGGTGTGACTTTATGCTTGATTTTCAGGTGCAGAGGTGAGTCCTTTGATCAACCTGGAATGTGTTACAATCCCATTGCTGACTATGTGCAGGCACAAGGACATTGCTTTATTGCTGAGAGTGAGGTGGGAGGCAAGGGTTGAGGAAATTGTTCATACATGCATTGTCCTTCTGGAGAAGTTATAATAAAATAAGGGGTGGCAATGTAAAATAAGTCTGGAGCTTTCAAAGAGCCACAGGTATTATGATATGAATGCATTACAGACATGTCAGAGATTCATCCAGGATGAAAAGGGCTCTTTCTGAGAGTAGGGCATGCTTTGAGATTTTAGAATTATTTTGTTTGCTCTGCAGTTACTGGCACAAAATTTGGTGCTTAAGAATGACAGTTCACAAACTAATGATTAAACAAAAATGAGCTCTGTTTCCATCAGCAGTGATAAGTTTTCCCTTGGGCAAGAGCAAAGATAGGCAAATGTATATACTTTGATATCTTTCAGATAATTGTGCATTGGGTATATTAGATAGATGATTGGTTTCATTTCTCATACTAAATGCAAAACACATCAAAACACATCTACTAAGAAGAAAATGAACTCTACCCCAGTAGCAACCAGGTCATCCAGCATGACCAAAATTTCAGTGAAGGGAAAAATAAAAAAAGAATGGGTTTGAGCACAGGATGTAAAAAATAAGAAGTTAACATATGAGTGTAACTGTATTTTGAAGAAAGTCTTTCAAGAGCTGTGAGGGCAGCTAGAGGAGATCCCCAGATGTGCAGGATAACACAGCTGTTACCATCAAACCATTCTAACTTCCTGACATCCTACTTTCAGCTCACTGGTTAAGTAAAAGGGCACGTGGTCCAGCAGAACATTTTACAGTAAGTGGGCTTTTTGCAGTTTTTGGTGTATTCTTCACTGAAACTTGTAATTTCTTTGCAACATGTCTACTCTGACAAACCTCCCATTTAGCTCTGTGTGCCTTTGGAGGGGGGAATGAGGAACACAACATCTGTGAGGATTTCTATTGTTTGCATGGCCTCATCCTCATGTATAATCAGAGTATTTGAGCAATTGTTTAAGCACTGGATAGAGAGTGCTGTAGCCCATTTCCTGCCTATAAGTTACAGTTACAATGCTGAATTTTAACTCTTCCAAAACATAATATCTTCATATTTCTGCTTCACAGAGTAGTCAGATGTTTTGTTTAAGAATGTGTATTCTTAATGGCAGAAACTTGCCTGATTAAAGATTGGATGGAACCAGACATGCCTTTTACAAAGAGGGAAAAGGGTCCACTTTTTTTCTCTATATTGGAGACAAACACAGCTACGAAACTTTTATTTTTTAAGTGGCAGTTCATATACTTGGAAGCCAGGAAACTGCAGTGATAAATCTGCCACCACAACTTTTACTTACTCTCTAATCCCACTGTGTTGTGATATATATTTAACAGAATGAAAATGCACTGCTTTTTCCTCAGGGCTTCTGCCTCACTTAATGCACATGGAAAGACCACTTATTTCCTATTTTGTTTTCTGCTCATGATTTAATTAATGGTCATGTGCCTTGTTTGTTGCAAACAAGTCAGAGTGCTCTGAAGTTGGAATGATTGCTTTCCTGATATGCTCTTGGCATTCAGGACAATTTCATTGATGACAGTGGCAGTTGCAGACATCAAAGGCTTCCAATGATTTTAGGTGCCTAAATTAGATTGTTTGTGGTCTGCCTGTTGTTTATGTTTTTTTGTTTGGTTTTGTTTTGTTTTGGTGTGTTGTTTTTGGAGAAGCTAGTGTTGTTCATTTTCACCTATTTTGCTGTAGATACCAATATTTCAAAATTTGTTTTCAATCATATTAAGATAAAAAAATTCAAAGGCTGTCCTGTCGAGGCTTTGTGAAGGCAATTCTTGCATCTCTCTGGAAGTTCATGTTTCACCCTCTGTGCTCTACCCTTTTGCTCAGAGAGCTCAGAGAAATCACTTAAAGTTCTTTTGCAACAGTAATGTCACCAACGAGGTTTCTTCTGCTTTTGCTTTTTGTTTGGGATCTATAGGAATGACAGTTCCACAGAATTCTACAATGTCATATAATGGTACATATTTTCCTTTCTGTTGCAGAATAAAACCTCCAAGTCCACACCCTCACGTGTGAGAAGAGGATCAGACAAGCCTCATGACTTTCCAGAGAGAATCTATGAAAATTACAACCCAACAACAGTTTATGTATGCATATAATAGTGCAGGCACAATTAGCCAGCTCAGCTACTAATGATGCTCACCTACTTGAACTTGCACTTCAACTGTTCAGCCTCAGACCTTACCCACAAAAGCCTTTGTCTTTCCTGACCTGACCATGGTGGGGCAGAAAAGGTCATCTTAGTAAGATGTTTTCATCTTTCTCTAAGTATCTGTACAGATCTCAAAAAAGTTGGAGCTTTTAAGGACTGCATTAGGGAAATACCTACCTTAATTTTGTTTGAAAGTGGACTCTAAGGTATGTGCTACCTTTCCTCTAAACAATAATTGACATATTTCTGTGCCAGAACTGTTAGTGAAAATACAGCACTTTTCTTTCCATTTTGGTAATGGGATTCTTTTTAAAGTCCTGTGTTGGAAATCAGAGAGTGACACGAGAGGACCCCAAAACACAGAAGGTCAAAGCAATACATCTAACAGAAATGCAGAAATAAGAGAGTTTTAAGTTTTTTTGGTTGTTTTGTTTTCTGGGTAGATGGTTGCATGTGGCAGATGACAATCTAGTATTTGACATCTTTGTTTATTTTTAAATTTTTAACTTATTTCTTTTTCAATTAATCTTTCTGTTTGCATTGATAATTGATGGAAAATAAAACCAATTCAATATTTTACTGGATATGGAAATGAGAAACGGCAATGGGCAATTTTTGGAGACTCTTTAAAGTAAATGTGCAAATATGCAAATATTTACCTAAAGGATTTCTGTGGCTATTTGGGTTAATGTTTATTGACTGGTTTCCGAGAAGCTGAGATCACAGCATGGTTTTACTGAGAACAGGAGTGTTAAGTTGTATAAAATGCAGGTGGTGTGCTTGTTTAAAACAAAGGAAAAAACCCAACTCTAACCACACCATTTATTTCTTCTCATCCTCATGTCCCCAAGCTGATAAAACCTCCACAGACTGGTTGTTAATTTCAGTTTTCATTGGTCAGAACTGTCAGACGTTCCAAAACATAAATATGTGTTTTGAAGAGACTTTTTCTGCTGGTCCTGCAGGTTCCTCTCTGCTCCATCAGCATTCTTAGGCATAAGCATCTCCCAGTGCCTTTTAATTGCACTTTGTCACTTCTAATAGACATGGATGTCTGCTGACATCACTTTGATTTTAGAAAGGCATGAAGAATGACCCTCTGCCTTAAGGAAAAGGGCCTACAGGAGGCAGGCTGGCTACCATGACTGGTGGGCAGGAAAAGCCTTTCCTGTGGTGTTGAACGTCAGTGATGTGTCGCTCTCAGAGCTGTGTGCAGCTTCATCACGTCTTCTGTGGGGAGGGAGAAGCACCTTTTTAGATATGAAACATCTGGCAGAAACAAGTGACAGCTTGGATTTAGTGCAAAATAGGTTTGCAGTGATGCCAGCCAGGAAAAGTGTTTTGGAACTCTAGTGAAATCCACAGCAGTGCCTTAGTCCAAGGTGCTGTCGAGGGGTCACTTGTGACTGGAAGCTTCCAAAATAGAGGGAAGATCTCTTGTTGCTTCAGGACCTGCCCAGTTAGGTCTAAACCTGGGTTCCTGGGCTGGTGTTTCTCAGTGTGGTAAGTGAGCATGGATTGTTTTTATGGACAGCTACAGCAATCTGTGCCTTTTTCAGAAGCTAGATCATTGCAGCCAGACCGAAGGATGACAGGGCTGTTAAAATTAAGAGTTAAGCTGTAGAGCAGTCTGCTTCTGGGAATCACAGTGCATGTGTGCTGTGATTGTTAGGGTGTAATGTAAGACCTTTTCATAATCCTTTTGCACCAAGCAAAATGCTGAAGGGTGAGATCTAATGGAGACAGAAAAAATAGAACTTGGACAGGGAGATGATGGTGTGAGGGGGAAAGCTTTCTGAAGGAGCATCAGTGTGATAATTTGCCCTGGCTGAAAATGATGGTTTTCACACTCATGACTTTATTTTCACCTTTAATTTGTATGTGGTGGAATTGGTCCAGTCAGCTGCAATGCATCAGCACTTCCATTAACCCAGAGATTCTGAGCAGATTTTGTGCTGCAACGAGGTGCTCAGGCAATGACACAGGTCCATTTTTGCTGCAGGCACTTGGTGAAATGAGCTCTCCTGGGGGTTCCACAGCTCTTAGCAGCCATGTGGGCTATGGTTTGCCTGATTTCTTATTTCTGGGATGGCCCAAGAGCCAGTCCTGCTGCAACCCAGCAGAAAGTTATCTTACAGCATTATAATCAGTCTTTGATCATAATCTCTTTATTGCCAACAAAAAGCTTGAGTTAGCAATGCACAGCTCAGGGTAACTCACATGTTGCAGGTATTAAAAGGTCCCAGCTGCCTGACTGTTGTACCTTCCTTCTGCAATAAAATTGGTCCTCATGCCTTTCAGGCTTGTTGTGTATGATTAATAAAACTCATTAGGCCAAAGAGAATAATGTGGCTATGGGGGTGGTTGAAAGAAAGGCTGGCACATCAATAAAGCTTCTGGAGGTACTTTCACTGTTGGCTGTGACTGGTGAAGGACAGCATTTTGTCACATGTGGAGCTCCTGGTTTGGGCTTTGGTGGTTTCCTCTCTGCTTCCCATCACCAGAGCCATGTGTGCCCTGCTTCTTGGGCTGATGAGCTGATCTGTTTTGTCTTTTGAGAATGAGAAACAAATCACTTAAATATTTTCTGTCATGCTGCTTTTGCATGGGACAGGTAGCTTGGGGTAATCCAAAAAACAATTGGTCTCTTATAAGAATTTAGCCTCAAAAATAACTTGANCCCCCCCTTAATTATGAATACACTTCTGGTGACCCTGTGCTGTTTTTATTTGCACTGAAAGCAAATTTAATCAAGGCAGGTATTTTAGACTGCCAAAATGGCCTTGCCAAAATGTGCAGGAAAATGCTGACTGTTTGTTGAATAATCATTGTGAGAGAGCTACTAAAAAGTGATGGGAATTGGACTGAGATATTTGCACATTGTCACAAAAAAAAAAATTAAAAAAAAAGGCTGGGAGCGTGACACTGCTGTTTCAGATTGACTATTTAGTCAAATGCACAGTCGACTGAATGTCACTTGAGCTTTTTAGCGCCAGATGTGATTATAGATGAAAATGCTCCTGTTTATTGTGTGGATTTTCACTCACATTGTTCATAGGACACTCTTTGTAATAATGATGATGTCTGCTTTCTGATTAATCTATGAACAATTTATCTTCTGGAAATAGCAGGTATTGTGATGCCTCTTTCTCGTCACTGAATATGGAAAAAAATGGTGACAAAGAGTTATGTTTAGAGCCTCAAAAATTGGAATGTGACTTCAGATTATGAACAATATTTGTTTAGTATCACAAATTTCAACACCAGGATCGAAATGAAGAAGGTAAACACTTTTTCTACAGACTTAGGAAATGGGGCAAATGTTCAAAGTGTATCTGCCAGTTCAGTGAAGAGCTCGGTTTCCTAAGTTGGAAACTGCAGCTGTAAGTTTTGTCTAACCTTCTTTGATGCCTTAAGTGGCTACCTAGAAACAGAGACTAGACAGGAATAAAGAAATAAAGGAGGGATTTATTTGAAAGGCCTTCAGAGGTCACACTCTGGGCTCCAGAGGCTCCTGCCTCAGTGCATCCCAAAATGGACAATGACAGCTCCCGAGTTCTTCACACTTTGATATCAGCATCAATTGCCCAAGCAGAAGCCAGGCAAGGATGGAATTTGCCCAAGCTTGCCCCCCTCTCCCCAAGATGAAGGTTTGCAGTTGTTGGGCCCAGGAGGGTCTGGGTGTCCTTGGAGAGCGAGCTGGAGAGGCTTTGTTATGTCAGTGTGAGCATGAGAGAACAGCACTGAACGAGCTCCAGGGAACTGCAGAGTTACAGTAGCAGTACAGGATTTGAAAAATATAAAAGTTAAAACTTAAGGCATCATCTTGGCATCAGTTTGTCACAGCTTTTCTTCTCTGATGAGAAAATAATGCTTTCCTTGATTCTCCTCTAATAACTGTAACACCTCTACGTCTTTGGACCTGGTCTTTCTCACTTTGGGAAGTCTTTGCTGTTACTGATAAGTTTTCAGCTGCTTGATTTTGTGTCCACAATCTGTATGCACCTGTCATGTGCTGGAGGCAGTGAGGAGCTCAGGAATTAACCGAGTGGGACTTATTCTACATTTCCTATCACTTCTCTGTCCTGCAATAGTTTGTGCTTGTGCTCTTAAAGGTGCTTCTTTAAGCCAGTATCCACTTTTCCCTTTTTCCTCCACAATCTTCTCATACACTAGTTTTCTCAGTTTATTGACTTTTATCTTCTCTAAGTACTTCATTATCTAGTTTTATTTCCTTCTCTTTTTGGCATTAAATACAATTTTATTCTTCATTTCTTTGCTGCCTTTTGTGTGTGTGTAACAAGCAGTTTCAAATTGTGACTTGTTTTGGAATTTTTTAGTGCTTTTCACTGAACTTCTCCACAGAAACATACTTCAAGTCTCCTTTGCTTTTTGTTTTGGTTGGTTGGTTGGTTTTGGGGTTTTCTTTTGCCAATACATAATAGAAAATTAATCACTTTTGAAAATAAGCGTCTTCTGTCCTTAGACTTCAGCAAATCTAAGGTAACTCACCAAATCCAAATGCATAATATTCAGCATTTTATTTGTTCTTGGCTGACAACTGTCTTTCAGAATCAAGAATTGCTAGGGCTGGAAATAACTTCTAAGATCATCAAGTCCAGCCATTAACCCAGCACCACCATGGTCACCACCAAACCCTGTCCCTCAGTGACACATTTCCATGGTTTTGAATGTACCCTGGGATGGTGATTCCACCACTTCCCTGGGCAACCTGTCACAATGCCCAACCAGCTTCTCAGTGAAGAAACTTTTCTGAATGTCTACTACACTCTACAGCACCTTTGAGGAAGAAGAGTGAGAAGGATGTGAGAGGAACAGCCCTGCAGACACCCAGGTCAGTGCAGAAGGAGGGGCAGGAGCTGCTCTAGGTGCCGGAGTTGAGATTCCCCTGCAGCCCCTGGTGAGACCATGGTGAGGCAACTGTGCCCCTGCAGCCCAAGGACATCCATGGAGGAGCAGATTTTCACCTGCAGCCCATGGGGATGCCATTCTGGAGCAGAGTCCTGGCAGGAGCTGTGACCCTGGAGGGGGGCTCAGGCAGGAGAGGGTTTTCTAGTGACCTGTGACCCTGGGAGGGACCCACACTGGAGCAGTTTGTTCCTGAAGGACTGCTCCCCATGGAAAGGACCCACGCTGGAGCAGTTTGTTCCTGAAGGACTGCTCCCCATGGAAGGGACTCACACTGGAGCAGTTTGTTCCTGAAGGAGTGCTCCCCATGGAAAGGACCCACGCTGGAGCAGTCCTTTGTGAAGGACTTTATCCCATGGTAAGGACCTCACTGGAGCAAAGGAACCACGTGAAGAAGGAGTGGCAGAGGTGAAGAGGTATGAACTGACCCCCAAAACCCCATTCCCCATCCCCTTGCACAGCTGGGCCTGGAGAGTATGAGGTAAATCTGTGAAGAAGAGGGAGTGAGGGCAGAGGTGGTTTTAATTTTTTTGTTATCTCTCACTATTCTCCTCTGTTAATCATTGGTAATAAATGAAATTAACTTCCCCTAGTCAAGCCTGCTTTGTCCATGACACAAACCAGTGAGTGATCTCCCTGTTCTTATCTTGACCCATGAACTTTTCCATCATATTTCCCCCCCCTGCCCTGCTGAGGAGGGGGAGTGAGAGAGTGTCTGGCTGGGCAGGTGGCAGCCAGCCAAGGTCAATGCATCAGGCAAGGCTTAGTCACCAGCAGAGCTATAATAGGAAAGAGGATGCAGTAAACATCAGATTCTACATTATTAAGGCATTTTTATGCCGATGGTCCCTCTCTAGGTCTTCTGACTTTAATCTCATCACTGTGTACTGAGCTCTGAAAATTTCATTTCCACTCATTCTATTCTCTCAGCTGTCAATAAGTACTGCTGAGCAAACAAGGCTAAGTGCTTTTGGGATTGATTTTTGTCTCACTTCTGCCACAGTCCAACAGAGTTTATATTGTCATATCATAATGCTCATATCTAGCTGTGCTTCTATTTTAGATTTCCATGTGTACGTCTGAAAAAGAAACTATGGACAACTCCCCAAAAATAGTTTCTGTGTTAGATTTATGATCTCTGTAGAATACAACCTCTGCTGAGGTGCAAAACATGCAGCCACATGCAGCAGAACAACGTGCTTAGTACATAAATGTCTTGTTGTAACTCACTCCATCTCTTGTGTGAGAGCAGTGTTGTGTGGAATAAACAGACGAGCGAGCCAACTACTGAAAAGCTCTGGTCTGGCTGCTTGTCTTTTTGTGCAACTTGCTTGAAATATTCAAATGAGGAAGATTAGAATCCAACACCAGCAGTTAGTGTGTTGTTAGGGCTGCCTCCTCAATCAGGCAGAGCTCTGATACCTTCAGAAGCACTGCCTGCCTCCAGGTCTGAATATCTACCAGCTACACTTAGTATCACATCCTTCATCATTGTCATTCTTGTGTAATCAACAGTGGCTGCCAATTTCATGCTGCTATAGGTAGCAAAAATAAAAATGTACACCTATATGCAAACAATTTGATTCATAGGAACATTGCTCCTCGTGTGTGCTAAGCTGTGAATTTACACAGGAAAAGTCGTGGGGCTTTTCCTTGAGAAATTAATTTCTTAATAATTTCCCATCAACAGAACATCTTATTATATATAAATATTGTGAAAGACCTTATAAGACAGATAGACACATGAGGGATAAAATGAAAAGTTGCTGTGGAAACCATAACCTGAAATAAATCTTTCTTCTGTGCACTCAAAATCCCAGTCTTTGTCTTCTATTAGAATATTGTTTGCATATCATTTCTCTCTTTTAGAAAGAATCTGAATTGCTGATACACAAATGGAAATCCCACCTTGACGTGACTGTAAAATGCATCTCAGTCTAATGGAAATTTTTTTTCGTTTCCTGTGAGTATTTTAAGCCTTTCTCTTGTCCTGGTATCAGGTGTAAAGCAGAAAAAAATGTAATCCCTCTTGCCCCCCTCTGACCAGCTGCAGCAGTTTGGAACTGATGATATTAATGCCTTCATTGGAGCTAATTTTGGGGTTGGAAACAGCTTGGGGTAGGGCATAGAGAATAAGAAACAATACAGAAGAGTCGAAGGCACAGAGGAAATGTTTTGCTAAACACAAAACATTCTTTAGCTCTCAGCTTGCAGCTGTCACCATCCCTCTATAGCACATTCTTAGAAAAACACATTTCAAACAGGGCCTGTCAAATGAGCAAAAGGAGATTTGAGCTCTGGTGTCGAGAGGCTGGATCACACCAAAGCTGCTGTCCATGTCCTGTCCTTGGGACTCTCCCGAAGCTGTTGTTTTCTGCAGTCATCTGTTGGCAGATGCATTCACAGGGTGTTAGTCTGGGTCAGGAATGTGCTTTTGAAAAGGAATTCCTGGTGGTCCCGTGCTCGCTGTGCTGGGCTGGTATTGTCCAGCAGCCTTGGAGCACACAGCAAACGCTGCATCTTTTCTGCAGCACCCCAGGGGTTCACCTAATGCTCTCCAGCTGCTCACGGGTGTTCAGCTCACAGGATCAGAGCAGAGCTAGCCCAAAATAAAATCCCCCAACCCGTGCTGTGTTCTGTCAAATCACTCCTGCTGAGCTACGCAGCTGATGAGATAAACTTAGCTTTTGTTAAACAAGCTCTTCCTGCAGTGTGATTTTTTTTTAAAATCTATTTTGTATGCAAGAAATAACTTCAGCATCAGCTCCAAGAAGGCAATAAAAAATACTGATTTGCAGTGCTCATGTATTCAAGATCTTTCTTGATCACACAAAGGATGAGCATGGAAAAGATGGGGCCAAATATTGAGTGTGCTCCCATGATTTTCAGTCTAGCAAAAAGCACTGGGCACTGATTCTTGACCTGCTAAAACTGGATTGCTTGGCAAGAAAACATAGGAGCAAGAAAACATAGGTTGCATGTGGGCATTATGGCTGGCTAAGCCTCATATTTTCTTTGCAAATGCTGAAATGCCACAAAGGATGATGTAAGATCAACAGTCCCATTTCACTTATTCAGTAGTTACATATATAAAAAAATATATATAAAATCTGGCACAGAATTTCGACTGTTATTGCACAACAGCTTGCATTTGAAAAGTCATTGTGCTTAAGTGCAAGTGGAGAATTAGCATATCTGAAAAAAAAAAAAGAGGGCATGTGTGACAAAAAAATGTGTTAAATAGCCAAATTCTTGGAATAAATCTCCTAGATGCAATGTCAAGGGCAGTCCCATAGCTGGAGTTCACCTGTTTTAGATACAGACACTGGGTGATGGGCAGGCAATTCTTTTGCCCTTCCAGTTTTAGCACCATCAGTGCAGAGCTCAGCCTGGTAGAGTTTGATGGAACTGGCTCTGAACCAGAACTCGAATGCCTCTGTGGTGCCTCATGCCCTGCCCATGGAAGCGGGGGATGGAACCAGATGAATTTTGGGCTCCCCTTCCTTCTACCCAGACCATTCTATGATTTTAGAGGAATCATAGAGGAGGAGCTGGCTGTGAAACAAGCCCAGATACTGTGAAACCCATTTCTTTTTCAGGAGCACAGAAGTGACATTCTGGAGATGGCTTGAGACAGTTTTAACTTTGTATAATGTTTTACAGGATGGTTCAGAATGGCCAGAAGAGAAAAGACAATAGAAAATCAGTTATCTTACTCTTTGAAAACCTTGCTCAGCTTCTTACAGTCAAGGGTTTAGGATTTTGTGAGATGGAGGTTGCATTTGAATCATCTCTTAACAGCCACTGTTAAACCTACCCTTCATAATAATTTCACTCTCTTTTAACCATTTTTATGGTATGTTTTTAAACTATAATACAAACTGCAGCAATGAGTTCCACAAATTTAAATACATCCCGTGAAAAAAATATTTATGCTGGTGGTCAAAACCCACTTCTTGATAGTTAAATGCTGAGAGGAGGAGGCATTACTGTGGGGAAGCTGAAGAAAACAATCAACAAGCAGCAAAAGAAACAGTAGTGGCAAAGAAGAGGAGCAAAGCACCTCTCTCCAAGAGAGAGGCAAGAGTCAGGAATAATGACAGTAGGGAGACAACCTCAGATTCCCACCTGCCCTCAACAGGGCACATCCAGGAGTGTGAACAGCCCTGGCTGAGGAAAAATTGGTCAGGTTTTCACCAAAATTGGTGAGGGGGAGACTCATGAACCACATCCCTGAGGAGGGACTAGGACATGGTGTTGAGGCGGAAAAAGATTCTGAAGGTAATGGGAAGGATCAACAGTGGATTTTTTCCTGTTAAAACAAGTGTCAGTGCCTGAAGGGAATAAAAAATAACTGTGAGAAAGTGATATTCGAGAAAGATTTGGTTTAGGTGAGCTTTGGTCAAATGCTTTGAAAGGAAGGACAAGAAAGTTCCTGCAGATCAGTGCAGTCAGTGCAAGGAGTGTGAAGGAAAAGGCATGCAAAGGGGATTCATCTGAGGGTGGATAATGCTGAAGACACAGCTTCCTGGGATCACACTTAAGCAGGCCTGTGAGAAGAAATCTAAATTAAGAAATGAATAAAATTGTTTGGGAAAGTAGTGAAATCTTTACAACTATTTTTATAATGCAAGGAGAAGGGGGTGAGTAAAACTGCTGCCAACTGTAGTTAAGTGGGCAATATCAAGATCAAATTATTTACTTTTATATGGCTAGAAAGTATGGTCAGTAGGAGACAGGAGATATGGTGTTCACAAGTGTTTATTGCAGGAGTTGTTAGAGCAGGAAACTGAATATCATCATCAACTACATTGAGGTGGAGGAGCAGCAGTGATTATTACATGACAGGAGCAATCATGTTGGAAATGGGCTGTACAGAGATGATAGAATAATGATTTTAAAGGTATTGGAGGAGTAGAAACATATTTTAAAGACGTTAAGAAAAAGAATGTGGTAATGTGGATAACGTAGATTAGTTTCCATCAAAATTATTCCAGGAAACGATGTCAAAGGAGGCCCTCCTGGGATAGACTGGGGAGTTGAATTTGGATGCAAATAAAGAACTACTGAATGCTTTTAGAGAGTGAAATACTCCAGAGATTTGTGTCACAGGAAATTTTCTTAGTCATCCAGACTGAAAACCATTAGCAATCATACGCCATGGGAGTGACAACAGAACATCTATTTAACTCCACAGTCAATGAACCAGGGGCTGATATGACTTAAAAGTTTTGTTTCTGTGACTAACATCAACAACTTAGAGAGGATAGTTGTAGAATAAAACCTTGAGTGAGCAAGTGAGGTTGATTTAGTTGATGTGACCTGGAACATGGGTATGTGATATTATTCTTAGTTTAAAAAGGGAAATAATGCATAACTGGAGGAAATTAAGTGGTGAAGAACGAATGAAAAAGCTCAAGATTTAATTTTAAATGAAGCTAGGAATTTCTTTATGTTAAAGATGTAGAGACGTTGGGGACTTCTCTTCTAAACCAAAGGAATGTCAGCCCAGCCAGCTCTGGAAAATTGTATTGAAATTGATAATAGGAACACAGGGAAACCCTGCAATGATGTGGAAAGCTGCCCTGCAGAAAGGCCTGTCTTAAGGATCAAGAAGCTCAGGAGAAAATGGGAATTGCTGACAGCTGTCCAATTGCACAGCTGGTCTTGCAAAATACCTTTAATTACTAAGTGGGGTCTCACTGGGTTTTGGGCAAGAAGAGCTGTGGAGGGAGCAGCCCTGAGCCCCAAAGCTCTCATTGCATCCCTGCAGTTCGGGAGAACCAGGGGACCTTGTGGGGCTGGTGTGTGGAGCCAAGCACAGCCAGTAGACTGTAAGTAGAAAAAGGGTATGTGGAGGGGTAAGAACTGCTACAGAGAAACATTTGGAGTTTTTTCCTGTAACAAGGGGAGTGTTCTGGTCCAAGTTTGCTTTTGGTAGCTGGCCAGGTGGGCTGGGTGAGGGTCCTGTTGAATATCATACACTCCTATGGTATGAGGCATCTGTTTGAGGCAGAAGGGGGTCAGTCTGAGCAGTGAAAAGCTTTGAGAAGCAATACCAACAAAATCTTTCATTGCAAAGTGTTAGGAAATTTTAATTATCAGTCTCATCGCTAATTTGATATGTGATGGCTTCACAT
Source organism: Vireo altiloquus (assembly GCA_013396875.1). Lineage (NCBI taxonomy): Eukaryota > Metazoa > Chordata > Aves > Passeriformes > Vireonidae > Vireo > Vireo altiloquus. The sequence goes on along the minus strand of VZRF01011149.1, from coordinate 381,748 downwards.
CAGAGGATTCAGCAGGTGTTTGGGCAGAGAAAGATGTGAATCTGTGTTGATGCAAGGAAGACATTCAAGATGACTCTCATATGTTTTTGGTGTCCATAAAAAGTGTGTTGGGGGATAAATGGATGCACCAAAAATCACCACCTGCCTAAGGAGGATGTGCTTCTCCTCAAATCCTGTGGTGGCTATACCAGGATCAGAACACTGCTGGGGATGGCAAGAGCTTGACATCTGCTTGATGTTTGGAAGATCACAACCCTTCCTCAGGGTACCAAGGCAGCCTGAGGAGTCTGTGTGATGTTGAATGGACAGAGTGAAAATTTGATTGTGGCCTTCCAGGCAAACCTGCTTAACGTTTTTCCTACTGGCTTCACGCAGCATTTCCTCATGTGAAGTAATTTTTCACTTTCTAGCATCTTTGAAAACACAAGCTGACTACAGCCTTGCTTGTTCTCACTGATTACTCACAGAGTCTCTGATGGTTTTTGCTTTGTTTTACCTTAAAATCCCACTTGTTTGAGTTCCCAGTTTTGGTGTTTGGCTTACTCTGTGTTCCTGGATTTTAAAATGGTTAAAAACCCAGTGGATCTGAAACCACAGCTGTTAATGGCAAATTAAGCAAATCTCAGTTGTACTATTTTCTGAAGCCCCAGCCATGACTTCAAACAGTAAGGGTTAACAATAAAGAGACTAACTAAAAATAATAAATTTCTATATTCTTTCATCAAATCTCTATTCTAGACCCTGCATTTTTATGTCAAAGGAGCTCCCTTGCCTGTTTCCTGACTTTAACATTTTATAGACTTTTAAAAATGATGTAATGAAGCCTACGGAGAGATTCAGTTAATGTTATAGTAAGTGAGGAGACTTAGGCTTAATTCTTTGCAGCTGTTTTCTTTTGTGATCTTGAGCAAGTACTTTATCCTTCTCTGTCTCTCTGGTATGATTTTTTTATCTCTAACTGAGGACACAGAACAAAGGAAATTTTCTTGTTTCTCCTGGAGATGCATAATTTTATTTACTATAAAAGACAATGAAGAGCTCAGACAAAAAAGGAAGGGTATTGTGTTAAAAACAATAGAGGGAAAAAAAACCCCAAAGCCACTCCAAGGCTTGTGACATAAGGCTGGATTGTTTAAATATTTCTATCAGTTTGTCTGTGAACATAGGAAGTGAGGACACCAAAAACATCTGCACCTTACTGGGTTAGAGATCTGAACTCTGCTGCCAACTCAAACCTTGGTCTTACTTTCACAAATGTCTTTTCAGCTGTTAATCTCTGATGTTGAAAAAGACTGTAGAAAACACACCCACCTGTGAAATGGAGGTGTAGGATGAAATGGTTTTTTCTGTTTTTTGAGATTTTTTTTGTTGTTATGTTGTTATTAAAGTAGCAAAGAAGGTACTTAATGAATTGCTCTTGTCCTACTTGAGTTTTGTGCCTACATTGCTACAGCTTGGAATTATCAACACATTTAATCAACTTAGAAAAGGAGATGAGTTGATCAGCAAGGAAATGGCACCTTGCATTGATCTCTCCTGGCTATTGAGACTGTCCACAAATGGTGTTGGCTGGTGCCTTTGGATTTGATGAACTTCAGGCAGAAGCAGCTGGAGTGAAGAATTTCCCTCCAGCCTCTGGACAAAAGAGGACAGGAAAACCTCTTGGCTGATAGTGCTGTCATTCAGATGAATGTCTGGGTTATTGCCAGTTTCTTTTTTTTTTTTTTTATCCCCATTTTCTTGGGAAGCACTCTTTAGCCTTTTGGGGATAAGGTAATATATGTACTTCTGTATTTGAAAAAAACTCTCAGTGCTTGACTTTACTCTTTCACCACACTTGGAAACGTGCAAATGGAAAATCCACGAATTTGTGGGCAGTAATTCTGTACACAGAAGCTACATATGAGACTCGTGGCTGCCTTGTGGTCTATGAAGCCTCTCTGAACAATGGGCCACCTGTGAAGAAGTTGGGGTTAGAGCAAGGAAATGACCCCAGTGTGGGGGATGCAGTGTGAAAGAAGGACATAAAAATACACCTCTGAAGCCCAGGGAGGAAATGGTAGCACCTGTGTCAGTCCTCTGCATTAATAAAGGGATCATTTTGTATTTATGTTTTGGGTCACTATGCAATGCTTTAAATGTAGCCAGATCAGAAAATGCAACGCTGAGGGAAGCAATACTCATTCCATTCCTTGCAACAAAGGCCAGAGTCATCTGGAGCATATTCGTGGTCTGCGTTGTTACCTCAGCGTGATGCCAAGCAAAGGACAAGCTGGGCTAATTGGTCAGCAGGGGATTTCCTTGTATGAGAAAGGCTCTCAAAAGGCTCAGGAGTGATGATACCTTAATGACAGCAGGCTGTCTAGCCAGCAGTGTTTGTGTTTGAGTGGAAGGACTAAAGGGACATGGGCCTGTCATCTTCCTCAGCCGTGTGTTTGGGCTGGCCTTTCCCTGCCTGCAGTGGCCTCAGCCCTGGGGATCTGAGACCCAGCACGTCCCCGTGAGCCAGCATGTCCCCACACTGTCCTTCTGCAGCTGCTGCTGCCACACCAGCTCAGCTGAACAGAGACCTCTTGAGAAGGTGTTTTCCCTGGGCGCTGGGTTGTGGATTTCACTCCTTTTGGTTGTGCTCCAAGCCACACTCAGCAGACTGGCTCACCATCCATCTTCCTTTTCCTTACCAGAGCCTGGGGAAGCTCCTTTCCTTATTTGTTTCAGATCATTAACTTGCTTCATTTTTCCTTGGGGCCTTTGACAGGTACCTTGTGTGATGCAGAGACGATCTCTCGCTTTGTATCTGTCATCTCCTGCAATGTTGATGACAATATCTGGACTTCCCTGCTATGGCAATGAAACTCCAGGAGATGCATTTGAGCAGCAAGACCTCCCATGCCAGATCATTTGTCTGGATTTGTCACATAGAGAGAGAATGAAATAAATTGAAATAGGGGGAAAAAAGGAAGGAGTTTACTCTGTACTTATTTTATGGTGAACTGCTGCAGGTAGAAAGAGTCCCTGTGGTATTTCTGCATCAAACAAATGCTGAATATTTTAAAGAGCACTATCTGGCAAGAGATGCTACCCACACATTTCTGGGCAATTGAATAGGAGGATGTGGTTTGCACCACCTTATGACCGTGCTGAATGCAGGGTTACTGTTTGTACAGCTCCCTAAACAACCTGAAAATGTGACTTCTCTACTATTTAACACTAGCTTGTCTTTAGGGTGTCTGAATATCTGTAATTACCACTTTTATGGCAATATATTCCACAGCAGAAGGGAATGAGATGGGATCATACTGCCACTGTGTATTCCCTTGGAAATGCAGCATATTTAACTGTAACTGGCCTCACAGTTGTTATGAAGGATTTGGATTGAATTTTTTGAGCCTTAGTTTGATTTTTTTTTCCTGTCCTCCCCCTTAGAATCCAACAAAACTTGGAAAGAAATTTCCAGGTTTGTTGAAGTTGTTTGTGTGGGGTTTTTTGTTTATTTGTTTGTTTTGTTTTTTGTCTGTATGACAGTGAAAAAAGCATATAGGACAGAAAAAAAAGATGTTGACAGAAGCACAGGATTCAGAAAATCTGTCATAATTTTTCTTTCTTTGCTTTGCAAAGCAGCTCAGCAGCTCAAGTGCTTCTGTGGCTTTTGTGCTGCCTATATTTAAAAAAAGAAGAAAAATAAAATTCAGGCTGCAAGTGAATTGCATAAACAATTCTAGATTCACTTTTCCAGAAACTGGAATGGAATTGGACAGCTGACAGGAACCAACTGAAGCACTTGGGCATGAATCAATGGTTAGGCAATGCAAGAGAGACAATTTCTTAACATGAAAAATGCCAGGGGATTTAGAAACAGCCCTTTCATCTCCTGAGTTCTTCTCTGGCTCAGAAAAAAATCTGCCATCATGAATCCCTTATATTTGGTAATTTCTAACTATGAAAAGGATTGTTTGTGACACTTTAGCTCTATGTTCATGTACAAATATTTGTGTGGCCTATGTGTGTTTCTTTGTGTACTTGTTCTGATCTCAGTTGAGACTTTAAAGCTCCTCTCCTCAGTACCCAGAGTTTGCACTGATGTTCTGCTGCCCAGTATGCCACCAAATCCAGACATCCTGTTGGGAGGATTTCACAGAAAATGTATGAAGACAGAAAGACTTCAATTATTCAAATTTCTCTTTCCTGGAATGAAATTTCAGGCACTGACCAGTTTAAAATTTCAGATGACAGTTCTCCACTGCCCTATGCCTTGCTTTGTCCTTGTGCTGTATGAGAGGGGCTACAGATTTTGGAAATTATGAAGTTTTGGCCACTTTACACAGTACTGTGCAATAGTAAAAGGGGGTAAAGAGCAACTGTGAACAAAACTTCTACTCTGGTAGCCACAAACAAATCCAAATAAAAAAAATAATTATTATAAGTAATGTCATTGCTTTAAATACAGAGGTGAGTGGCTATTTCCACAGTGCTTGGTATTGTTCACGGCTACTTGGAATTAAATCCTGAAATAAACCTAATTACACATCAGAAAAAAACAGCTTCTCTAGAAACCACCTTAGAGACTTCTACCTTCTTAGAAGTGACAGACGTCTTCTGTCACTGAGGCCTTTAAGCTTTATCAGCTCCCCTGATCTCTGGTGATTTATAATTTTTCTCCCCTACGTACATTTTCCAGCTGCATAGATGTTCCTGCACACCATTTCAAATGACAGTTCTTCCTGACCTTTGCTTGGGAGGTTGTACAAACACTGCTGGACTTCGCAGACTTGCCAACTTTAATTGGAATGCCCTGGAGTCTCATTCAGCTCACGAAATGTTACTATCACAGCCTTGAAGCAGCCATGAGAGGGAGCAAATGTCATGTTCCCTTTCCCGGTGCCTCTGGTACCTGGTTGTCCCAGGAGCCTCATGCTACAGAAATATTAATCCTGAGGAAAGCTATATTGCAACTCCCTTGTTCACCAACCTAGTCTTCAACCTGCTCTGTGCTCAGTGGCTCTTCTCAGGTTAGTGTCCCAGTAATGATGCCTTATGTGAATCAAGCTTTCACTGAATTTTTTCTTCCTTTTGTGTGTGTGGTGCACCAAGTCTCTGAATGAGCAGACACTGGGGCGCAGTGCTGGCCAGCTGAAGGAGGTGAGAGCCCCACTCTGCTCTGCACTGGCATGGCCTCAACCTCGAGTGCTGGGGGCAATTTGGTGCACGAAAATATAGGAGGGATATAAATCTGTTAGAGACCATCCAAAGCAGGGCCATGAGGATGGTGAAGGGACTGGAGGGGAAGCTGTGTGAGGAGCGGCTGAGGTCACTTGGTCTGTTCAGCCTGGAGAAGAGGAGGCTGAGGGGAGAGCTCATTGTGGTCTTCAGCATCCTCATGAGGAGAAGAGGAGTGGCTGACACAGCTCTCTTTGGTGTCCAGACCTGAGGAAAGGGCATGGAGCTGGGTCAATGAGGAGGGAGTGGCCTGGATATCAGGAAAAGGTTCTTCACCCAGAGGGTGATAGGGCACTGGAGCCGTGGTCACAGATCCAAGCCTGTCAGAGTTCAGAAAGTGTTTGGACAAAGCTCTTGAGCACATGGTGTGATTGTTGGGGTGTGCAGGGCCAGAAGTTGTGATGCCTTAGGTTTTAACTTTTATATTTTTCAAATCCTGTACTGTTAGTGTAACTCTGAAGTTTCCTGTAGCTCATTAAGTGTTGTTCTCTATGCGNCTTTCAAATAAATACCACCTTTTTCCTTTATTTCTGTCTAGTCTCTGTTTCTAGGTAGCCATTTAAAGCATTAGTTCGACTCGATGATCCTTGTGGTTCCTTTACAACTTATGAAGTATTTATGATTCTACGATGACCCCTACTGAACGGGGGTGCAGGCAGACATGGGGGTTCTGAGACTCTTACCGGGAAGGGGGGGATCCCATGCTGGCTGTTCCCCAGCCTGTCACCATGTTCGTTCTGCCAAGTGCCTAGCCCCGCTCCAGGGCTGCCTGTCACCGGGATGGGGGACACGGGGAGCGGGGCTGGATTGCCAGCCGAACCAGGGGGGTGTGTGGGACGGCAGCCGGGGCTGTGACCGCGGGGGTGGCGCAGGGCTGGGCGGGCAGGGAGTGGGAGCGCTCGGCCGGGGCCCGCCGGCCTCAGGTGCCGCTAGAGGGACCCGCCCGCCCGGAAACGGCCTCAGCGCGGCCCCGGCCTTGCGGCAGGGCTCCAGCAGCTCCAACAGCCCCAGTCGCCTCCCGTTCCTCCCCTTCCCAGCCTGCTGGTTGTGTACTCGTGGCTTTTTGCCTCCTCACGAAGTGTCCGCGGGCGGAGGCGAAGCTGCTCTGTCCCGTGAGATCCCAGCCCTCGGGGAGAGGCTGCTCCCTCCTCCTCCTTGGCAGCCCTTTCATCGCTGCTGTGTTTCCCTGTCCGCACCCGAGTCAATAATCCCTCGCTCCTCTTTTGGTGTTCCTTGTACAGCTGAAGGCCAGAGAAGGCAAAGCAGGTTATCATTTCACGGCGTCCTTCGTTCCCCTAAATGGATCTTTAAACGAGAGCTCTTTAGCCCAACTATATAAAATAAGTCAAACCTGCTACTGAAAAACTCTTCCCCTTCCCTCACAGTGTGCAGTATATTGTGGGTGAGAACAGAGAGTGGAGTGGGGCGAGTAGAAAGGGTGGTTCAGCGGAGTGTCACTTGATTTATTTTCTGTTAAATCTAGACTGCTTCCTTCTATTTCTGTTTTATGCCCTATTTGCAGGTTTAGAGCTTGGAGGGTGTTTCAGTTCCTTTTTTGTTATTCTTCTCCAGTCAGACGAAGGAGAGGAGTGGTGGAGTAAATTGTTAAGGAGTGCTTTAACACCATGTTCAGTGAGCTGGAGACGCGGGCGAAGGCCAGGCTGGCAGGGGCTTCGGAGGATTGGCATACACTGGGGTATTTAACTGAGAGAAGCAGGAAACGTGGTAGTGGTTTGACTGTGTAAATCATACTGCTGAAATATAAAGCAAGCTGAGCATCTATCCCTGCCATGTCTAAAACAAGGCACAAAGTCTTCCTCCACCTCTCCAGGTACTGGAGGTGGCTTTTGAGAAGGCAGGAGGGCTTTGGAATGTAGGTAAGATTTTAAGATATCCTTTCTTAATACTCTTTTATTAATCTTCTGCTGTTTGTACCCCTCAAGACCTCAATACTTGCAGTTTCCCAGCCTCACTGGCTGTGCAGGGCTGGTGCTGACCAGAGTTGTCACACCAGTCTTGGAGAAGGATCCCATGTGCTCAGCTGTACAGTGCTGTACTGACCCTGCGTGTGATGGAGATGGCAAAACCACCTCCTCTCCCTCTCAGCTCTGGGAGGTGCCAGGCAGCTCCAAAGTGAACTGGCACTTTTGTTAGTTGGATCTGAGCTGTGATGAGTTCAAGCAAGTTTATTTCAAGGCTGCCTGGCTCCATAGTGAGAAAACTGCTCAGTCTTTCTCTCTCCCTGTTCTCCTCCTCCTTCCCCTTTCCTGATTTGCTTTTCTCCACAGCTCTCATTTTCATCCCTCAGACAGTAGTGTGTGATTCCTTGTGCAGTTAACAAAGGGACTCCTCTCCTCCCTTCCCCTCCCTTCCCCTCCTGTCCTCCACTCCAGGATCTCAGGATGAGGTGCTGGCTGCCTACTTCCCTTAGCTTTTGGTTTTCTAACTGTAAAAATGAGATAAGACCTACCTGAGATAATTAATTATTTCTTCCACACTTTGAAACCCAGATGAGATAAATACTTGTCAAAATGCAGAAGGCTATCAATGAATGAGGATAGAAACAGTCCAATAGTAACATAACTTACATTTATGTGTGTGAAAAATGAAGCCATACTTACCTGTTACAGATATATCTGGCTTGGGAAACTGTTTTGTATTCCAAGCTATTGCAGTTCACTGGCTGTCAAAGTTGATGTGGAAGACAAATTCCCAACCTGAAAACACTTAGCTTGAATTTTTCGTATCTTAAATTACAGTATTTTTGCATATGCCTAAGCTGATGGATCACCTCAAGCTTCAGAGGTGAACTTCTTGATGGCAGGGAATGCAAGCCCTGCATTGACCAGAGCTGTTGAGGTAGTTCAACACTGATTTGCTAATCACTGGCATTCTCCTCAAAGGGATCTCTTTTTGTGTGTGGCTGGGGAGCAGTGCTGCTCTATGTTGGGCCCACCTGGCCATGAGTCAGTTGAGGCTGCCTCCAAAGTAACAGATGAATGTGAAAGATTTGGTTGGTTGGTTTTTTGCTGTGGATACAGGCACAGCTTTGCTGCTGGTTAGTGGTGTGTGTTAGTGGGGCAACTATAGTGACTGCCAGACTAGAAACAACTGGAATGCAAACTGGCTGGTTCCTTATTTCATGGCTGTGGACTATTTCATGCAGCTTTGTACTGTGAGGGATGGGAAACCAGGCTTAGCCAAGAGTGAGTTGCTTAGCAGACGCTTGCTGTCGTACAAATTAGCCACAGCTTTTGCATCTTGGAGTGCTGCCAGCACAGAACCAGCTATTGCATTAAACGTCTACCACCAGTCATGATCTAAACCGAAAGTGAGAAGATTAATCGCTCTTCTAGCATTACCACAGCAGTTAGCACTTCTTGTGGTGTTAAACGTGTTTTTCATCTTTAAACCCAAACCATGAAATGCAGCTCTGAGTTTCAAATAAATGGGTGCACAGGAAGAAAGGGAAAGGCTTAAATTAGTGAGGGGAAAATATCAAGCATGTATAGGAGGTATCTTGCTTTAAAGTGGAAGGAGAGGCTAATTTTTATTAGTGCTGCTCATCTGGTGCGTAGCAATGAATACCTTCAAAACTATATTTTAAATAATTTTAGGCCCATATTATATCTAATATATATATTACAGTATTATAAGCAAGAGTAAATACAATTGATTCGAGCTATTAGTGGATAAAAAGCAATAGCATTTGATAAGCAGCATCTTTGACTTTGCACTGCTCCAGTCAGGATTTTTAATTCATAATTGTACTAATGTACTTTGACTAATGAAACACAGTACTTTTTTTCCTGCCTGAAAAAATTCCCTTCTGAAACTTTCCTGAGTTGCAGAGTTCTTACTTAAGAAGTAACTCATTTGAATGTGATGTAAACAACTGAAATTGATGAAACTCTTATTTTAGTAAGTTAAGAAAGTGAGGATATAAGGTTGCTTTCAGTCACTGGTGTCCATTATGTGTGGGGGATTTGACACCAGAAAGGCTATTTTGAATTTGGTTGGTAACCTTGGCTGTTCACAGCCCTCGTTGCTGACTTCTGTTTGTTCTGTTCTCTGTAATCTTTCCTCTTAGCCAAGATCAGTATCATCAAAGCTTTAATTTTTTTGAGTTAGTTTATCATGGCTAGAAACACTAGATCAAAAAAACATTTATGTTTCTTTTAGAGGTTTAGCTTTCCTGGTCGAGGAGGGAAATAAGAAATTTGACCCTGGTTCTCCAGAAGACAGTGAAAAATCTGGGAAAAAAAAAACCAGTTTAATACAGGATTTCACAGGGGAGGAGATATCAACATCTTGCTGGTAATTTTTAGCAGTTCTGCTATCAGTAGTACTATCCCTGTAGTAGGACTGAGACAAGTGTTAGGGTTTTGCTTGATCTTTACAGGGCTGCTACAAGAGTTTCCTCTCACTTTCTCGCAGGATTTACTCTTCGGTGTGCAGAGCTCCAAAAAGCCTTTTTTTTTTTTTCAGTGGCTATAGCAGTGATTTTCTGTTTCTCTTCTGCAAGGGGAATCTGACATGCAAAGGTCGAGTAGTAATGCGTACTTGGCTAGAAATAATGTGCTGAGTTTGTAACTACTGGAGAAAACAATTTGGCACAGAGCTGTTTCCGTGTACCTCCCCGGCACCGAGAACAATCAGGCACCAGCTGAAGACAGTGGCTGCCAAAAGCGCATTTGGATGAGGTGGGTGTTTCTGGGTGGTACAGTCACGCGTTAACAAGTGTGACTGCATCACTAAAACAAATGTATTTTTGTGTCCCCAAGCTCTTTGTAGGGATATGGCATCCTCAGGAGGAAAGGACACTAATAAAGTATTTGGCAGGGAGGAAAGGCAAAGAAATGAGTACAGGATAACGACGTGTATCTAACTGCTTGTTGTTAGTAAAAACCATCCACCTGAGCTGGATATCGTGTTCGCAGCTGCTTCAGGAATCATTCTCTGTGAAAGCTGAAGTGGGAGTGGGTCAGCTGTTCCAAATCCAGTTCTCTGGGTGTTGGAAGAAATCTAAACTGATGATGGGTGGGCAGCAAACAGCAGCAGGGAGGGCAGCTGCAGCAGGGATAGGGACCCGGGAAGCTTTGTGCAAACTCTGGAGGAGATGTAAACCCTGTCCCTGAAATACATACACAGAGTCTTCTGACAAAGGTGAGAAACCAGACACATTTTTTTCTCTTTGCTGAGACTGAACTCTCACAGGGCACAGAGCTACTCGCAAAAAATCTTAGCTCCAGTGCATAAAATCGTGCTCCTTGAACCTGGTGCTAAGCTCCACTTCACGGGGAGGGAAAGCAGAATCCTGCAGACATCCTAATTTTTATGAATTTTGAAAGGGGAATTCATGGGTTTGGTTTTTTTTTTCTGGACACATCACATGCACGGTAAATGCTAGAGATGAAATGATAGTGTGTGGTGCTGTGTGGGGAAGTGTTTGGCACAGTGGGTTCTGTAAGGGAACGAGTGATGAGTCGCAGTCAGACACCAAGAAATGATGGTCCACAAGCCGCAAGTGCTTTTAATGGAAAAACTGCCCACTTGTTTGATCAGATTTCTTGTAGCTGCCTCTCGCACCGCTGTGTTCAAGGGCGAGCAGATACAGCTCAGTGAAAACGATACAAAAGAAACCACCCTGCATCTTGAGAAATGTTTAGCAGCTTAATTAGTTTCAGAGTATAATACTGTTAACAGTGCGTAAATGACAGCTATTTTCTGTTTATCTACATATGGTTCCTTCTTTGAGTTTCACCCGTTATTATTTAAATGAGTATTTTAAGTATCTTTTCTCCTGAAAAGCAGTCCCTATTTTTCTTTCCAATTTGATTTCACGAGATATTGTCAAACATCTTACGAGTAAGAGGATAAACGATATAATCTGTGCTCCAGCAGCCATAAAGGGAGAGGCAGGGGGAGAGGAATGGATTCCCCCAGATACCCAGTGTTATGACTCAGTAAATGTGGGAAACAGAGGTCTTCAAGACTGAATGTTTTAGTGGGGTTTTCTGTGCTGCCTCCTGCTAATCTGCTAATCCTTTTAGAAGGCTAAATTTCATGGCTCTTTCTGGAGACAGCAGAGGACAGCTGATGCTTAGAGCAATTTTTCCTTTCAGCATAATGCAGCCATTGCTGAGGTCACGGGGGCTGCAGAGGCTGTGCTCTGACTGCAATGGTAATAAAGTGTGCTGGCTTGCACTGAGCATGAGCCAATTCCACTCTGTCGCATCCCAGTATCTTCAAAATTTAGCTGTGCCACTGCTGTGCTAGATCTCCATGGTACAACAAGTGAGCTTTCCATTAGATTCCTGGCTGTGTTAAAATCCATGGCAGAGCAAATGCACCTTTTTCTGGTAATTCTGAATAGCATTTCATTTGGACCTTGATGTGAAAACAGAATACAGTACGTTGCAAGTGACAGAAACAAATTAGTAAAATATCTCAGGTTTCAAGTCTTGTCATCTTGCAGGAAACCCTTTTGACAGCTGTTGTGTCAGCTGATAGCCAGTGGACAAAATACAAAAAATTATTACTAACTCCAGACTGGATAATACAAAGGAGGGAGAAGGGGAGAGAGAAACAACAGTGGTGACTTTTTTACTGGTGGATTTTCTTTTTTTGTCTAATGCAAACCACTGAAAGTCTCTTAGAAGAGCAACTTCAAGGGCCAGTGACGCCTTTCCCCAGCTAAGGGTGAGCATGGTGCTGTCATGGCTCAGTTCTTTCGTGGTGTCCCTAAGCTGGTGGCCCAGGTGCCAAACTGGAGCACCTTTGCAGGACATTGCTGCTGCTGCCAGCAGGGTTTGTAGTCCCTGTAAGGAGCCTCAAGTCCCTATTCCTGAGAGGCAGCACTGAATGTCCGACAAAGAATTTGAAGCTGAACTCTTAGTGACACAGCCTGAATCTGCTTGTCCTGAAAAGTGCAAAACCTGTCCCTGGGCTTTGGTGTGGCTCTTAACAACTCCATGGCTTGGCATCTAGAGCTTGGCAATCAGGATTGGCCAAGGTGCCATCTTTGAGGTCTTGGAAGGGATTTGTTCATAGAGGTTACCTTTGACTGAATAAGTTAGTCAGGACTGGTAGGAGTTCCTGTAACACCTTTTTAACTCTGCTGGGAATGGGGATGTGGATGGATGCTCTGGGGGAGGGAAGGGTTTAGAGGTGAGCATCCCACTGAGCATCCCACAGATCCCCTGCCAGGTGTGCCGAGGTCACTCCCTCTGCCCTTGCTGCAGAAGGTGCTTCCCAGCCTTTTCTAGAGAGCCATGCTGCTAGCACTGTGGTGCTTTCTCACTTGGAAAGGGAGCACAGCTCTGCTGCTTGGGGCAGTGGAGAAAAGGCTTGGGGAACACCAGGCTTCTGAGGATGGAGGGCTGAACATGCTGAGCTGGAGCTGTCAGCCACAGTTCTTCAAACCTCACTAAGCTGCCCTCCGTCAGCAGTGCTCGGTCCTGGCTGGGGTTGGTGCTCCAATTCCCAGCCTCCATGCCTGGCCAGGTGTGAGGACATGGAGAAAGGAGTGTCTCATGTTTCTCTCCCTTCTAATGTCTCCATGAGGAGAAGCAGCTGCTCTTCATGAGCCTTCCCTCCCCAGACCCCATGGAAGCAGTGTCTCGGAGCACCAGGCACTCTGTGTACTCTGCTCACTGGAGGTGCCCCAGATGTTTGGGTGTTTCCCTTGGGGTTATACTCACATCTGTTGTGGGTGTGCAATGGCAGAGGGCTCCCAACACTGGCTTGCTATGAAATGGTAACCTGTGAGAGCCCCTTGCCTGCTGCTGGGGTGCTGTGTAACGCAGGGATGCCCACTGATAGGACAAGGCAGGGCTGCAGCTCACTCAGCTAATCAACACAGGACTATAGTAGGTATATTTAAAGCTACTACCCTTGGCTGTGAATGGCTTGGCTCTATGCTGCAGGCCTGTGCCAGACTGTTAAAAATCATGTTGTCATTCCATGGTATATTTTCTGTCTTATATCAGTAGGGTTTAAAACATGTGTGTTATTTTACTTAACATTTCATTGATGACTTAGGGTTACTTTAGAAAAAGTTTTGTTTCTTTGTCTACTTCAAGTGTATATTTCCTTCATATTTAAGATAATACCTTATGCTTTGAGCTAAGGCAGCTGTGATCCCAACTGGATCAGAGCCACAATATGCTACCTCTTTTTCCAGAGCAAAACTAATCCCAGATGATCTATCTTGTTAAAACTTGGGCAATTAATGCTCCCAATATTACCTATACAAAAAACATCATTGTAATGTAAATGTAGAGTCTCGGTGCTTTGCCTTAAATACAGCAAATGTCATTTCAGTTATATAAATTTATACAGGTTAAAAAACAATGACTGTGTTCTCCTTATATGAACAAAAGCTCTTAAAGGTATTGCCCGCACTGTACAAGCTTCTGGAAGGCTTTCTTGAAATCTTCATTAAAGATTGTGTAGATTAAAGGGTTAATAAGGGAGTTTATATATCCCAGCCATGCTAGGAAATTAGACATGTCTTCTGAGAGGTGACATGTTTCACAGGTATTAACAACTACTTCTTTTACAAAAAACGGGAGCCAGCAGATCACAAATGCCCCCAGGATCAAACCCAGCGTCGTTGCTGCCTTTCGCTCTCTCGTGCTGGAGATTCTCTGTTTTTTCCAGGACTTCTCGTGCTTAGATTCAGACCTGGGGCTTCGTAGGGTGATGTTGATTTTATCGGAGTTCACCAGGGGATCTGAGGTCTTCTCCGTTGTGCTGGGCATTGAAGCTGACTTGGTGCTTCTTTCACCTGCGTCCAAAAGGACTTGTCCATTCACCCCCTCCTCCCTGACGATCCGGCTGACGCTTCTCCTGTGAAATGTCTTTGCTGCTTTGTAGATCTTGTAGTAAAGGATCAGGATCAAGGCCAGCGGGATGTAGAAGGCTCCAAACGTGCAGTAAATGGTGAAAACTATGTGGTCGTGTTTGATGATGCATTCGTCCTCCCTGCTGGTCGTCTGATGCCTCCAAAACAAAGGTGGCATGGAGATAAAAATGGATATGATCCATACGACTGCTATCATGATGCCAGCGTGCTTAGGTGTCCTTTTCCGGGCGTATTCCACGGCATCTGTGATCGCTCTGTACCGGTCCAAAGCAATGGCAGAGAGATGCAAGATGGAACAAGTGCAGCACATGATGTCCACGCTCAGCCAAATGTCACACACCACCTGCCCCATGATCCAGGTCTCCTTTACAATGTACACGATGCTGAAGGGCATCACCAGGACTGCCACAAGGAAGTCAGTCACTGCAAGAGAGCAGATTAGATAGTTGGCAGGGTGGTGGAGCTTTCTTGTCACAATTATTGCAGTCATCACGAGAGAATTGATGGCCGTTGTCATTAGGGCAAGCACAGACAGGGTAATAGAAATGAGAATCTTGGATGTTGCCCATTTGAAAGGTTCTTCTGATGTACTGTTTTGTTCAGTTGAGTTTATTAAATCCATGTTCCCTTTTAAAGACGATCTTTACCCGTAGCAGTTACCTGTTGGAAAAGTAAAAACATTCAGATAATACACCCTTGATTTTTGTCACCTTGAAAGACTGTGAGCCCCAAGCTTACAAGAACTTCAGGCTTATCATTAGAACTTATTCTGGCTCCAAACAGATTTTCCTGGCTAGCACTGTGTGGGATGCTGTGCCTGCAGAACAGGGGCCTCCTTTTTCTCCGTGGCCATGCTGTTGGGAAGGGCAGGTTTGCATGGCAGGGGAGAGGAGTGTGCTGTGGATCCTGAGAGGACACTGCTCTGCAGCACTTCCAGCCTGGTTCCTCGAGTGGCTAAAAATACTTACTTCCCCTCCAGCTAAAAATACTTACTCTGAATGCTTTGTAGAGGAGTCCTGAAACTCCTCTAAATTAGTTAAATGTGAACAACCTCTTCCTAAAGTAGTTACTATTACTGCTTTTAGGCTCGTGCTGTCCGCTCCACTAAGCAATGTAATGACTGCTGAAAACATTAATCCAGCAGGCATAATGCTTATTTTCCCATATAAACTCAGTTTCCCTCATCAATAAGTGACTCATTCCTCACATATTAGCTAAACATGTGATTTCTTAACTGGGACATAGTTTTGAAGAGAAAATAGAAATGTGAAACATTGCAGTAAAAACAGGAGAAGAAAAAAATTGCATGATGAAAGTGTCATTTTAGGGCTTTCTCTTACACAACTCTAAAATGAAACAGCTAAATATGTTTTAAAGCTTCAAATGGTTCACTTCTTGTCTAGTAGAAGTATTGTACATAGGTTAGGGTCCTAAAAGTAGAGACTTTTCCTCAAGTTTTGCTGTTCTGGAGTTTCTGCTGAAGAAAACTGCAGAAAACTTGGATGCTACTTGTTCTGCTAATGATTCTCTCTATGGAAACAGCTGAACTCCTCCTATGGCTATGCAGGAAGGACAATGCAGGGAAATACTGATGAAATAAGTTCTTGGTTGTGTTCTGGGAATGCTTTCTTAGCAAGAAGAGTTTCAGAGTGCAGCTGAATTGGAGTTTCTAGCTTTTACTGTGAGTGACAAACTCTACTCTAAAGAGGATCTGGTTTCATCCTCTTCTGAGTCTTGACCTGCAACTTCTTGTGTAAGATCTGCTTGATGAACACCTAATCTACAGTCTGACAGATTTTTGAGTGTAGTGAGTGAGTTGCACTTGTGTTAGAATTGGATGCCACATGTAGGAAAATATGTGAAATACGTGAATAATTTTTTCTTTCAGAAATTTGGTCTCATTAACATAACTAAAGCTGGATATTATGCTGGAGTGGCTGAAAAAGAATCTCATTTACTGCTTCTAACCTTGGACCCAGCTCACTCACTTGGTTTGATATTATAACCTGAGCAATACTTAATATGCTGTTTACCTACTTGAAAACATTTTCAGCACTGGTTGACCAACATTTAATTGAATGGAAGCACAAGAAGAGAAAATGTACTTTATGTGGTGATATTTGCTCATGCTGAGCAGATTCTTGTCATGTACATGAGTTGATCACAACAGAATAGACACATACATTATTATCTGGTGAATGTTAAACCTCTGCTAAATTAATATTATTTTGCAAGCTTGTACAAATACACGGGGGAAAAAAGTTTATTGGGAAAAACTAAAATATCTGTTGATATTCAGCAGTTGATCATACTTTAAAACAGTTACTCATTATGGTTAATCACCTTATAAATTGCTAACTCTTTGGATATTAGTCCTTAATTGCGAGCAAGCAAGCAAAAAGCAATTTAGAGCTAATGAATGCTGATTAATCACTTTTGAAAGGCTCTTCAGTTGGAGAGTGTGGAGTAAGGAAGATAGTTTGGGTAGATTTGTAAAACTGGCGTGTAGGAATAAGTAGTTTCCTTAGTGCTGCTGTGATTTGGAAGCTCTTCACAGGAAGCACAGTGGTAGTTTGTTTGTTTTTATCACTTTCTCTTAGTAGCATGATTTATCTCTTGAGGAATAGCTTTAGCAGTGACTATTTTAAGCATGTAACTATTTTCAGAAGAATTATTCCAGTCCAGATGTTTGTAAGGTTACTTTTGTGGAGCTGGCAGCTCATTGCCCCTCTTGTATAATCTATCAGCTTATCACTGATAACTCAAATTCTGTGGCAGTTCCTCTTTCTGTAGATGGAAGTGTTGTTTTTTATTATTACCATTTCAATAATCAGCTTTGTTGGAAAACTCTGGGAAGACTTGAAATTTTGATTACATTGCATTGTCCTGAATTTAAGACTTGTGAAAATGGTGTCTTGTACTTTATTCATTATTTATTTATTGTTATTTATGATTGTTGAACAAGAGCTCTGTAAATAAAGGAAGCTGCTGTTCACCTCAGATAGCATGCCTCTTATCTTGAACACAGGAATATTATTATTTTTGAGGAATTAGCCACTTCTACAAATCTTTTTTCCTTCCCTTCCAGATTTGCCTTGTTAGGGTGACCTGAATGGAAGTACTTCCTTGTCTGTAAACACACATATATATCATCTTACTGATCGTGTTTAGAAGGCATGGGTGAAAATGTCTGTGCAGGCTTATCACAAAAGTAAACATTGAATTTGTCTAGTGGCCACTCAAAGAAAATGGATGTTGTTGGTGTTTCACTTTTTCCTGAGCATGTATGTGTGTAATTGTGTCCATTTGTAAGATTTACAATACAGCAATACAATTGCTCTTGTTCAGCAGCATTAGTCTGCCCTTCCAGATTTGGAAAACAGTACTGCTCAGCCTTTGAAAACCTGGAAAATAATTAAAAATACCTAATGCTGGAGAAGCATGGCTGGGAATGCCTTTGGGAACGACATCATCAGTCTGCTGTTTGGTGTTCTGAATGTAGGCTGAACTGCTAGAAATTTACAGCTCTTGATTTTTGGGCCTGTTTCTTCTTTTTAATATTGCTTTAAGCATGGACAGGGAGAAAACTTGCTGATTAGGGCTGAAGTACTGCTTTTAAATACAGATTTTCTGAGTGTACTGGGAGGGGTGGGAGAAGGTGTTTGCTTTTTTTTTCCATGTGGTTCATTAGCAAAATGTGCCTTAATTAAAAAAACAGTAACAGTAATCAGACAGCAAAATGAGCCAGGGATTGAATTTAGGGTATTTAAACTCCTACAGGCAGCCTTTGTGCTTTAAGTAAACACTAAGTTGTGCCAGGTACAGAGAAAGCTCCTGCTTTTCCACCTTCACCAGGCTTCAGCTGGCTTTGAAATGAAACACTTCACTTGCCAGTGGGAGTCTCTTGCTCTCTTGGCCACCCTGACCTGCAAGCCAGTTGGAAAGGCCCAGCATTCTTGTTCTGTGCAAACTGATCCTACAAGCTTCTTTTCCTGATGAAAGGGAAGACTGCACTTGTTTTCAGCTATTCTGTTTTTATCACCAGTTTCTGTATAGACCAACTTCATCCTCACTGAAGGTAAGGCTAAAATAACCATAGGATAAAGTAGTTATAAGTACCAGCCTTGCTTGGGATCTAAAAGTCTTTATGAGGCTTTATAAGCTTGTACAAATCCTTCCCTATGTGACTGTGTGTCTTTAGACACTAACCAAGTGATGTACTAATGACAATTATCTTGCTCCCTCATACTGAATGTGAGTAGAAGGAAATATTGCTCCTTTGGATTAAAAAAATCCATTTAAGAAAGATGAGCTTGTACTTGGATCTGATAGGGGACATGTATATTGAGCTTGAAGGCTGCTGTCCCAAAAGAGGAGGAAGGGTAGAGGGACACTTGATTCTTGGTGTCCTTAAATTCTTTCCTCCCCATAACTCTTGCTAAGGCTCCTAAAGCCACAATGCATCCCTGGAACAAGGCAGGGAGGTTTGGAAGGGAAGTTCCTTGCCAGCTGAAGGCTGCTGCAGCAAACTTGCCCTTCCTGAGATGCAAAGTAGATGTCTGTCAGCAGACTGAGGTGCGAAGCAGAAATTACAAGGTTGCCAACTCTCCTTACCCAGTCTGCATTTCTGCATGCTTGAAACCTTTTTTTTTCTTCTCTTTTTTTTCCCCCCCATTTCTGCAACTGAACTCAGAGGTAGAATTATTTCCAGTTCTGAATCTGTCAGCTAATATTTGTATGTGCATGCTGAAGTAATGCTTTGAATTCCCTGTTTAGGTGATGCTGTTCAGTCCATGGGACTGAGCACATTTTGGACCTGAAATGTATTGGCAACTGGAGGAATATCTTAAAAGCTATTTAGGTTTTGCAGTATGAGTCTCCACAAACTGGAGTTATTTATAATTTCCACTTGTAAAAGGTCACAACAGACCTAGAAACACAGACGACAAATAACTGCAAAATTACAGAAAAATCAATTGAACTAATATCAACTAAAGATAATGTGGAATTCTGCCTCCCAAGCATGCCTCAGGAGAAGCATGGGCAAATAAATATGCTTTGCAGCATGTCCTGAATATCAATATGACACATGAAGGAAACAAATCTAAATCCTGGAGAATAAGTACCTCTAGGTCTGAGCACAGGCACTTTGATTTCTTACAGAATGGCAAAAGAAAGTTTATTTCTGTGCCTTGAACCTGGATTTGGTGCTTTTCTTAGCTGTGCTAGTCTTAAAAGTCTTTCTGTTGACAAAATGATGTGCTGCAGTATGCTTTGTGTCAGGCACAACAAAGACAATGCTTGCTTTAATTTTCTGGATGTCTCTTTAAGTTCTTTCAGCCAGAAGAAATAATCCCAAATGGCTGAAGTGACAAAGTCTGATAGACTTAGCCCTGAAAATTACCACCCCAAATGTCTGCTCTGTCATGTTGTTGCTCTTGGAGCAAAACCAACAGAGGTAGGTAGAGCTTCCACTGAAGCAGCTGAAATGCAAAGTCTGAAGCCTTGCTCGAGCTGCCAGGGAAGAGGAATTTGCCCTCTGCCACTGGATGCTGACAAGAGAGATGCAAGCACCAACTGCAGCAGGGTTGGAATGAAGACACTGCTCTCTGGTAAAAGGGAAGCGCTGGAATAGCTCTGTCCTCATCTCCCTGGTGTAATTAACTCACCTTCATGTTTGCTACTGTACAAACTCCTCTGACACATCTCCCTCCAGGAGGCTTTGGTCCTTGCTTCATTTCACGAGCATTACCAAGTGCTCCACGCTCTCCTGTGTGCAAAGTACCAAATTCCTCAAGCCCAAACATGACAACCCCACGGAACAGGGATTCCCTTGCCTCTGCCACGGCAGGGCAGCTCCTCCTTGGCTCTGGCATTTCAAAAGTGTCACTGCAGCTGGGAAGGTGCCGCTTGAGCTTTAACCATGAGCAGAGCGCTCAGCTAAACCCCTCTGGGGAGCAGGGCTGCTGTCTGGGCGGGGTTAGACTGAGATTCCTTTGCTGTGTTCTCTGCTTGTGTCTCTAGGACTGCAGTGTAGTCCCAGGCTGCTTGTCAGGAGGATGCTTCCCCTGCTTGTTGTCATCACATCTGTAGCAACCACTGCATTTGCTTATGTGGAAGAATGTGATGTTCAGAGGGTAATAATGCATTTCTTGCTGCTTCTTGTGTTGAAGTTAAGGGTTTGGCTTTCTGTCTCCTTTTGGAAAATTAGTCACTTGCCTGTGTTTGCTCTTTATTTCATGTCCCTCTGCCATCTGTTTTAGTCTAGCTGAGGGGTGTGGGGAGGAGGCAAGCCAGCTTCTGGGAGGGAGGGAAGGAGAAGCAATGAGAACACAGCATGATGGACTTGCTTATATAACACATGACTCCCAAATCCAGCTTCAGTTCTTGGGTGGTCACAGAGTGAACCTGTTATGATTTGATCATTTTTGGCTGGATAAAGAGAAAATTTCATTCCCCTATTCATAATTCTCCAGAAGAGATGACAGTGATTTGTTTCAGTAATTCACTAGCTGAAGGGATTTGGTTTCCTCTCTTTTTTGAGGCTAGTCCAGACCTCTCAGGATAATGGCCTGGCTAGTGGTCTGTTGTGTTGTATACGTTGTGGAAGAGCCCCAGAGGATCAATTCATGGGCAATATNCTCAAGCCCAAACATGACAACCCCACGGAACAGGGATTCCCTTGCCTCTGCCACGGCAGGGCAGCTCCTCCTTGGCTCTGGCATTTCAAAAGTGTCACTGCAGCTGGGAAGGTGCCGCTTGAGCTTTAACCATGAGCAGAGCGCTCAGCTAAACCCCTCTGGGGAGCAGGGCTGCTGTCTGGGCGGGGTTAGACTGAGATTCCTTTGCTGTGTTCTCTGCTTGTGTCTCTAGGACTGCAGTGTAGTCCCAGGCTGCTTGTCAGGAGGATGCCTCCCCTGCTTGTTGTCATCACATCTGTAGCAACCACTGCATTTGCTTATGTGGAAGAATGTGATGTTCAGAGGGTAATAATGCATTCCTTGCTGCTTCTTACATTGAAGTTAAGGGTTTGGCTTTCTGTCTCCTTTTGGAAAATTAGTCACTTGCCTGTGTTTGCTCTTTATTTCATGTCCCTCTGCCATCTGTTTTAGTCTAGCTGAGGGGTGTGGGGAGGAGGCAAGCCAGCTTCTGGGAGGGAGGGAAGGAGAAGCAATGAGAACACAGCATGATGGACTTGCTTATATAACACATGACTCCCAAATCCAGCTTCAGTTCTTGGGTGGTCACAGAGCGAACCTGTTATGATCTGATCATTTTTGGCTGGATAAAGAGAAAATTTTGTTCCCCTATTCATAATTCTCCAGAAGAGATGACAGTGATTTGTTTCAGTAATTCACTAGCTGAAGGGATTTGGTTTCCTCTCTTTTTTGAGGCTAGTCTGAATCCCTAGACCAGACCTCTCAGGATAATGGCCTGGCTAGTTGTCTGTTGTGTTGTATATGTTGTGAACGAGCCCCAGAGGATCAGGTCCTGGACAATAGTGCCCATGGGAGCTGCTTCCTGCCATCTCTTCTGCTGCTGATGTTCATAGCTGTGTAAATAAATAAATATCTGTGAGAAATAGAGTCTGAGCACCCCATCCCCCAGTGTGACTCCACACTGAGCAGAATGGCACTATCATGATGGCAAGTGTTCCATAAGACAAAATCCCATGTAACCACGTGGTCACCACCCTGTCCTTAGAGGCACATATTCCCTTGGACTTGTGGTTGGGATCTGAACTTGAACCCTCCATATCATAAGTGGGCCACTCACTTCCTATCCCCACTCTTTGGCATCCATCCTTTGTTTAGTTTAGATCTAACACGGCCCGAAATATTTCATTCAACCAAAAATTTAATGTATTAGGAAAAAATGTTTAAAATTTTTACTTTAGTCCTTCTCTAGTTGAAGAAAAAGCAATGTTCTGGTTTGTTATTATTTGAAAATTTTGTTGGTTTTTTTTTTTTTGATTGGCAGTGAATCAAAGAAGTGATTGATCACTCATTTTTTATCTAAGTTGTACCACTAGTTTCTTACTAGGCAGGAGTGGCTTGTTTTCATTGTTATCAACTAAATTTGTACAGGGAGTTGAAAATGGAGAATGACACTGCTTGTTTTCCAAAACACTGCCTTTTCAGGTAAGAAACCCCTGGGAATCACAAAGCAGTGCTGGAGCAAGGAGGTTGAGAGGCAGTTTTGGTTCGGTTGAACAGTCATAAAATGCAGCCTTGTTTCTCCCACTTCCCACTCATCCTTATGCTTTGAGGCCATGTGTTCTTTGACAGCCCTCTGAAAACACTCGTGTGTGCAGCTGTAAGTCCCAAACCTCCTTCACTGACAGGCCTCCTTCTGAAAGTCTTTTACAAGGAGGTTCAGTAACAAAACAATCAATATTTTCAAATGTGTGCCTGGAAAAGATCTCTGTTTCAATCTATATTGTAAGAAAGCATAATTTTCAAACTATATGCATGTCCAACAGTTGGGGAATTATTTTTCTGCTGTGTGATCACCGGGATGGTTTTGAGGGAGAATTGGTCTCAGAAGAGTTTGGTGGAAGAGAAGTGAAGGCAACACATCCCTGTGCTCCTCCTCTGCAGCAGGGATTCTGTGTGGCACAAGAACAGCACAGCTCTGTGGCTGATCACTTACAGTTAGGAGAGATGGCAAAATTCAATTAATCTTTAATCTCATCTCTGACTAGGTTTTGGAGACTGATGCTATTTTAGGTAATATTTGTCTTACTACATATTTCCCAGTGTCTTTCTCTGTACTTCTTTTCACTGTGTCATTTGTCTTTATTCTAGTCCTCACCTGATCATCTTGAAGGCTGAAGGTCTTTTTCCCTTGATCTTGTTATCCATATGGCATGAGATTACCCTATCAGATATAAACTCTGCACTGGGCTTGCCCTAAACAGCACTTCTCTAGAATTTTCTTTACAGGACTAACTGAGACAATTCAGACTATTTCCCCTCAATGATGTGCATGTAGCCCTGGCCAAGAAGTACTTCAAGCAAAAGGAACAAAACTGTCCTTAAAGCTGATGATATTGGAAGAGGAAGGGATATGAAGAGCATCAACCTTTTAGAGGAAGTAGAACTCAAAATGGGTTTTTTTGCCCAGTCTCTGTGGGAAAGACAGAGAGGAAAGCTGCCAGAAAAGCAGGAAGAATTAGTGGAAAGCTTCCTCAAAGTGATGCATCCACAGCACAGGATTTTGTTGTGGAGGAATGTTTGTTTTTTTTCTTTCAGACAATGCTTTTCTGCCACAGGATGCCAACCTGCCTTGCCTTGATGATTTGTACACTTAGGTTGGGGCTGTCTTTCCAAAATTCAGATTCTGTGCCTTCAAACTTAGGTCTATACTAACCAGGACATGGTTTTTGCTATACTCTGCATGGGGTGCCACAGTGCTGGTGATACAATACAGAGAATTATCCTTATATTTCTGCTTTCTCCTGCGTGGAGGCAGAGCATTAATGTGGGCAGGTGACTGATCACACTTTCCATGAGCACCACAGGATAACTAGGAAGTCCTCTTTTGCTGCTTTCATGTGCTTATGTGGTTGTGTGGAGTTTTTATTGTTTGGGGTTTTTTTTCTGTTTGTTTGTTTGGTTTTAATTTTTTTTTTTGGGATTTAAATCTTAGCATTGACACAACTGATTATTCTAGCCAGAAAAATTATGTTCACTCAGTGAATTGGCTTAAATGCTAATGG